>BGPR01008893.1:27436-60827 GCA_013235015.1 Araneus ventricosus | reverse complement strand
TAGATCTATTTTTCTCATTGGATGGCAGATATCGCCAATTTTCGAGTTGTAGGCGGCGTTTAAACCATTGGTTAAAAAATACGTCCGGTCTTAAAGAGACGACGCAAAGTTTCGGTTAAACGTCGTTTTCCCCCGTTCTTAGATATGAAACTTTCGTCCTTTCTAGCATGCGAATTATGATAAAGATATCACGACTTCCAAATTATTCACAATTGATGAATTATTAGCAGACAAATTGTTTGATTCTAGTTTAAGCGATGACGAAGAAGGTATCCCACCTTTCTTTAAAGACCTAAAGGACTTGATTGAAAACTTCGAACTTATTTCTTCTGTCCAAAGAATAACGAAAAAACATTCAATGAATTCGATTCATAGAGCTGTACTTAAAACTCACAGATAATTAGCACTTCAGACGACGATTAAAGATATTTTTAATCAAACGCCTACCTGCATGCACATAAATCATATAAGATAGGTATAACTATTACTCAAGACATGCATTAAAGGTATGATTTTTCTCTCTTTATGATAAATGTTTAATTTTAAAATTTAATTATTGAGTTCCATACTATGTAGTATTAAACTAGTATTATCTTAAAAAACTTTAAAATTAATAGTTTTAAATGAATTTGCATTAGTAGCATTAAATTTAATAATCGAAGTTGTTTAATAAAATTTCGATTATACGTCTTTTCATTATACCTCGTCTTACGTCAGTGCCTAGAAAGACGTATAAACGGTGCTTTACTGTATATTAATTTACATGAATAATATAAATGATTACATATTAATTATTTATTAAAGGTGTGTATACATTTTTTGGGGATATACTGCATAGAAAAAAGAGGAAGAGAACGGACAGAAAGTTATAAAATTAAAATTATCCGTTTGAATTCATTTTCTGGTTAAATTCCGTTTTATGGACAATACTAGAAATTGTTTTAACTTTTTCTACTCGCAACCCCATTTCGGCTACATAATTAATCCACGACCCTTCTACGAACGGAAAATTAGTTCGCCACCCCAAATGCACACATGAATAAATAACAAAAATGGAAAATGAAGTAATTAATTAATGATAAACGTCAAGAAATTGAATGAAATATGCTCATTTGGCGATATTTTATTGATATATTTTGGATTACGATGGCTTTCCGAGTTATTATACACGTTTAGTCAAATTGAATTGTGTCATGTTTGTAAAGATGAAACAATTCAAATTGATTTGTAATCGATTTTTCACTCACTTTCTAATGACTAATTTAATTAAATTTTGATTACGTACAAGTGACGCCACCCGGTAATGAATTGGAGCAACTATTGATTTAAAGATTCCATATAATATTCATAATAGCGAATAATAAATGAAAGATTAAAAAGTAGAAAATAATTAAATAAAAAATTTCTACGTTTTAGTTCACTAATAAAAGTGTGTTTTTACAAACTGTTTACATTGAATTTATTTTTGTTTACTTACATTACAGAATGTGACCACTTACCAACATTTTAGCGATCCCACTTGGAATCCATATCTTTGGTTTATGGAGTTTTAGAATAATAAGAAACCTTAGGAATTAATTAGAGAAAATTTTAATAATGACTTTTTTATTAGTATCTCTGCTAATAATAAAGGAGAACGTGTATGTGTCTGTGTGTTGGTCTTCTACAGGACAGACCACTAGAGCTATCAAATTTGGCACGAACATTCTTTGGAGGATGGGAATGTGCACCTCGGAGCCGTTTTTAATTTTTAATTAGAATTTTAATTAATTAAAAAATAAGCGAAATTTTGGCGTTTTTCCTTAAAAAATTCCGAAAATATTGCATAAAAAAAACCACGCCATCTGAAAGTGCAAAAAATTACCTTTTCAATTATATCAATTAAGCTGCCGTACATTTTTTCTAATTTTAATAACCTTTTAAAAATATTTTTTGGCATAATTTACAACAATACTTTTCATTGTTACAACGCATTTCAAACCGTTTTCGTTGTTTAAATTAATATTTAATTGCGTGTTTCTCTACCATTGTGTAAAGCTAAGAAAATATCTTACTGTATTTTACTTTCTTCTTTTATTTGATCAATTTTTCTGTGAAATCTGTAACGGAAAGTTAGTATCTATATATATAAAACGCTAAAGCGGAAAAGGACGTGGCGGAAAAAGGGGGTTAATTTCTCTTTTGTAGATGGCAAAGTCTGTTACCAAACAAAACCGGAAGCCTCCGCCATGTTAAGCATAACTTCATAAGAATAGCCTGTTACTATATTCGTTGTGGTGTAAAATAACTTTTTCTCTCAAAAAATGAATTTAAGACGTAGAGTTCACAATATTTCTTACAATATAGTTAGTTAGTTACAATTAGTTAGAAATGAAGCAGATGGCTTATGAGAGCCAGAGAACGTTCAGGTCAAAGTCAAAATATTCTAAGTAAGCGACTTGGGTTTTTCTAAAAAAAAAGTTTGAATCAAAAACTTGCAAATAAATTTTAATATAAACCTTCCCCTCAATCTAAAATTCAGCAATCTTTAAAATTCCAAACTACGATAAAAATGATAGTTGAAATAAGAAAAGCCCCTGTTTCACCGCCCCGCCGTGCGTTCTGGTAGTACAGTTGTTAAAGCATTGCGCTTGCAATTCAATGTTCTGCGGTTCGGTCCCTGCGTGGCAAACTTTTTTCCGAGTTTTTTCACTCGCCATTATTACCGTCTTCTATCTCCCATAATTATCTCCTCATTTTAGTGTCACCTTAATCGATTTATTTTTAATCTGTGAAAATTAAAAACTTCCAAAAAATCTTTACACATTTTTCTTACATATTCCTAAGCACTTTTTTCTTCCATCCTCTTTGCCGCATGACTAATATTTTGGATAGTTTAAGTTTCAGATAATATTTTCCTAAAACTTATGGGAAAATAATTTTTTTACTGGATTTTATTCCTTTTTCCCAAACACGGTATATTATCCGATAAATTTAAAACAACTCCTGATGTAAATTCTATCTCCCCAATTTACAAGTGTTCTAAATTAAGAAAAGAATAAAAACTGTTTTCAAGAACACTGTTTCATTAGTGTACTAAAAAGTATTTTTTTTTATTTTAATTATTTTCTACATTTTAGTTCTTAATTTAGAATTCGTTATTATAAACATAAATTTTTTAACAATTTCTTCTTAAATTCATAAGCAGATGGCGCGCCACTGGCATAAAATAAGTTAATCGGTAAAATTCTGAAATAATTAAAATAGTGTAGTGTCATTAAGAAAAAACGAATGTACAAGTTAACAGAATGGAAAATACCTGTAAATAACATTTTATCCGTTACTGCTGTACCTGCAATTAAAGTTTCATCTGGCCTTGCAGTACATGCAAATAACATTTTATTCAAACGCATAATACCTGCAAATAACATTCTATTCGATCGCAAGGTACCTACAAATAGCGTTTTATTCGAACGCATCGTACCTGCAAATAAGGTAGGCTAAGGTTCAGGTATAAAAAATTTTATTCTATCTTGATTAAGGTGAAAGCATTAAAAGGAAATCAGCTTAAGATTATTATTTATTCATAATACTGTCTTTTTTCATGTTCATAGTGCTAAGATGTCACACCACAATCTCTTTATTAATAATATTAAATCTAATTTGCTTTTAGAACTAATTTTTAGAATAATTATATTTGTTTTAATTTTGCAACTCTTATGTGTATTTGTTTATTTATGACATTGCTAATTTTCTTGAAAGTTTATTTGAAGAAAAATATCTTTTTTTGAGGCTAAAAAATTTTTATTCTGTGCTGATTTAAGTTAAAACATCACAAGCAAAAAAAAGCTAATTCATATATATATATATCCTATTTTTATCCTGAATTTTAGTCGTTTTATACAGTTATGTTTTATTGTTAGGGTTAGTATAGACTTTTCTTTCTAAATTCTTTCATTTTGCAATTACCCTGTTTGTTTTTTCAACAACAATAGTAACAGGGATGGCTTGTACAGCAAAATTAATTTAACCTGCTTAAAGCTTGTCCACAGCCAAGCTGCTATATTAATTGTTGAAAACTCCATTTACTTGGATTGCCTATTTCATTATTTTTAATAACAACAGTGTTCTTTCACTTGTTGACATATAATGCTTAAACTTGATTTTTTGTTTATGGTATCTTTAGTAATTTCAATTTATTACGGGAATGATATTTTCGTAAACATCCGGTCACTACATGACGCGTTCAGTTTTTCCCTTTGTCACGTTTCCCGTTGGTAGCATATCTCAGTTTTAGGTTTTAGTAATTTCATTTCTTTTATTTGTATTTCATTCAAATTCTTGGTTTATCATAATGTTCGGGGTAAAGGACAGTGTTTTTTAGCTATATGCCAACACTGTTCGCAAAAAACATTATGATTTCACTAATTTTTTAACGGTTCGTATAGATTTTACTTACCCTGATGAGCATCTATACGCTTTTACCGATTTACTACTATCTCTCCATTTTATTTTAACATTTTTTGACTTTCATGATATTGATATATTCTCCACAAATCTTCTTGAATTGCAGCATTTTTGCGCATTCGTTGCGTTTGTGTTATATTTTTCTATATTATTTTATGTTCCCCTTTTATATATATATTCCACTTTCAGCCTTTTCTTACGGCAGATTTTTTTCTTGACATTTTGTTTTTTGAATGTTTATTTTGTATATGTTGCTTTTACATTTCTGCTATGTTTGTTTCGTATTTGTTATATATATATATATATATACGTATATATATGTATGTATCACTGTAGCGAGCGAAGCGAGCAGGGTTTAAGTAGCAAACCTGGTAGGATTGCAACGCAATCATCCTGGTGGTTGGCGAGCAGGGGGCAGAGCCCCCTAGTGTAATGAAATAATCCAGTAAACTGAAAGATTGCCGTTGATATGCTTTAATTTTTTTATTAGCGTGTTTTAACCCAACTAGCATGTTTCTGGACGAAAAATGTGCCGTGCCAATGTAATGTTGGAATCAAATGCATGTTTTATGTTAATGCAGACAAGTAACAGAAAAAGAGTGGAAGGCTACGAAATGAACAAGGGTTAAATGTCTATAGCAATTCGAAGTTTAAAACTACTTTTTAAGGGTACCATGAATATAAAATTATTTATAAGGGGTTCAGTTGAAATTTTATTTCTGGCAATCAAGCTGGTCGCCGAAAGCGGCTAGTTGAAGAATAAGACAGAACTATGCAATGTCTTATTGCTTCCGTGTCCCCGAAATTCATCTGTGTGGTCCCTTTTAAGGTCGAGATTCATAGTTTAAGAAATATGGTGACAAAAAAGAAGTGTAAACTTCAATAATAAAAATAAACTTCAAATAAATAGAAAGAAACCTCTTTAATAGGTCGTTCGTTATTACCAGAGCCGGATTATCAGATAGGCAAAGTAGACAGCTGCCTAAGATCGCTGTTACTTTGGGCGAGGGGGGGGGGGGCTCCAGATTTTTTTGTGGTGATTTCAGGGTAATTTGTGCTTTCATTTGATTTGCAAGACCCAAGCACTCTAATTTATTCAAATTAAAATCAAGAACCGTTTAAATAAACATTTCTCTTGGATTTTTTTTTTTTTTCATGTCTTCAAATTCGCTTGCAAATCAATGTTTTTTTTCTCAGTTGGCATACTGGCAAACACACCAACAGCCCTAGCAAACTTTGTATTAGAGAATTTAAACTGTGTTAAAATAGCAAGGGTCTTTTTTCTTACCATTTTATGTAAAATTATTTTTAAATTTAAATTGATTTTTTTTGTACACTGGATACTAGAGCCAACTCTCTTGAAAGTTACCACAATTAAATATTTTGTATTAATGTTTGCAGTTTATCATAACATCTGTTACTTAAAAACTGCCTTATATGGGGATTAAATTAAAGTCAATAAAAATAACTGGAAAATTTTGGAAGTTGGGGAGGGGAACTGGCATTTCTAAAAGGCACCTATAAAGCAGGCCATTCACATCTCTTCCAAAATGGAATTTTTGAAACACGGGAAGGAAAAGGCAATCGTTCGTTTTAAAAACCGATGGAAATTGGCGGAATGGCAAAGCTGGAATTCCGACGAACTCAAAATCCAACATTTCATGCGCCGATTCCAATTTGGGGCTTCGTTGCGAGGGTAGCGGCACATCAAAGGATCTGCCTAGATTGGTACCTCGCGACGAGGCTAGGAAATCGGAAATTCGCCGTGTGGGGGAGGAGAAATAGGGGGATCGAAGAGCGGTGGTAGCGCACTTTGGAGCCTCCGTGAATGACGTGCCTCATTTTTCGACTTGAATGTGCGGGGGAAAAACCAGCCTTGGGACAAATGGAATGGAGTACAGATGAATGCCCAGCTTAAGGATAAATCCGACCCTGGTTAGTAAGTCGATTTGCCTTGGCTTCAATTCTTTGTTATTCGTAACAATGCTTATAAAAATCTTAATAACAACCTAGATATAAGGTGTGTGCGTGCGTGTGCATGTGGGGCGCGCGTTGCTTAAAATCACAGGAGACATATTTTTTGAGGATATCAATTCAGTTCACAGTGAGTTAGCTAGAATCCAAAACTAAACAACTTGACAAACAAAACTAAGTTTTTCGAAACTAAAGTGAAATTTGAGCATTCCTTTGGAAACTTCCCTAAAAAGAAAGAAAAACCAAAAAGGGCTACTGCTATAAAAATATCCATTTTAATATCTATATATCGTATAAAAAACTATCTAAAGTATCGCAATCTATATATGTAAAGGAGCTTATTTTCTGTGTACGTATGTTCGTGTTTGTTTTTCTCTATGCACGCCCAGATCGTATGATCTACCGGGAACAAATTTGGAACGGTGATGGATTAGCACAATAGAGAGCTGACGCCGTAAAAATTAGTTTAAAATTCGAAATAGATTTTTATTTATTTAATGTTAAACGGTTGTCTATTTTCTCGAATTTTCTGCTTTTTTTTCTATATTCTCATCGGAGAACCGTAATTTTTACATCATTGTAAAGTCCAAAATTTTCCCTTTCTAATACGAGTAATTTGAAGCTACTCTGTAATGTTCCTGGTTTTGATAATTTTCTTTTAGTTTTCAAAAACGCCTTTATTTTGTAAATGATTTTCGGCGCGAGACGAAATATTATGCTAACATGTTTTAATTTATTAAACATAGGAAAAAAATCGTTTTTGCATTCATATCTCTCTCCTTCTTTTCTTTTGCCTTTTGATGTTTTATTTTGCAACCTATATTTTTGATAAAATTTTGTTCGTTCAATGGATATTTTATATTTTTAATGGAATAAAATAATCTAAATTATTTACAACGTCGGGCGAGAAAAAAAATATTATGTTACCATGTTTTAATTTATTAGTTCTTGTATTCCTCTCTTTCTTTCTCTCTCTTTTTGTCTTTTGATGTTTTATTTTACAACGCTTATTTTTGACAACATTTTGTTCGTTCTAAAGATTTTTAAGTTTATACTTTTAATCCGCAACACCGGGTAAATTCTGTATAGTACAATTGTACATTGTAAAGTTATATTAGTTATTGTGCAGTATATTGCGTAAAGTTTAAAATAAATGTTCTTTTCCCAAACTTCTCGCGTTTTCATTCGAACCATACTGTTGTCAGGTAATAAAAAGGCTAGATCTGAAATTTTTATTTCAACAAGAAAGAATTCAAAGGAGATTTACGTTTGTTGGGGAAAGTTAGAGACAATATTCATAGAAAAATAAAACAGAGGCGGGCATATGAAAAAATATGGATCCCGAGCAACGCCGTGTCATCAACTAGTATCTAATAATGAGTATAAACTTTTCTTGCATTCTCACGAAATTGTTTGAAATTTGCAACCACAATTTTGAATTATATTGAAATTTGCAACCACAATTTTGAATTATATTGAAATTTGCAACCACAATTTTGAATTATATTGAGATTTGCAACCACAATTTTGAATTATATTGAAATTTGCAACCACAATTCTCTTTATGGTTGCAAATAAGCCTCTCGCAAATTCTTAAAACTTATTGAAAGTAGCGGTTAAAAAATCAAATTAACACATGATCGAGGCCAGAAAGCAGAAATTTTCTAGCAAACACATATGTCATCGCTAACTCACACTAACCCAATTTAACTATAACTCACACCCTTTTCAAAAGCGGGCTCCACAGCACACCCACCTAACTCCCAGAACGTGCGTCAGCATACTTGAGTTATCACAGCGCACCGATTAATTTCCAATTTTACACGCCACTTTCATTCGAACAGAAACCGCAAGGGTAAGGGCCTAATTTTGGACGGACAAATTGGTATAGATTGGAGTGTTTGTGCAATCCAATAAATTTACGAGATTCCCGAGCAGCCTTATCTCGGAACAAAGCACCTCACCTTTCCAAAATACCGTTTCTCGCCCGTTAATGGCAGACACACTATCGGCAGTCCCTGGCTAAGTTCCAGGTGCACTTTTACAACAAAAGAAGGGCCTGTATACCCATAAACATAATTTACGAGACACCAAATTTGTTGGAAATGCGTTCAAGTGGAGAAAGCCCAAGAATATAGGTTACTTGAAGCTTCGAACCACGGAAGCTTGAAGAAGTTCGTTCCCTGCAATGAAGAGCATATCCAGAACAATATTGCACTGTTGACTGTAATCAATTAGTACGTAATTTCCAACTCTAAATAATCTTTTTAATTTCATTTCATTCTCCTCGAGATTTAAAAATCTCGATCTATATAAATGCTTCTAAATTTGCTAAAAATCTTTTCTTATATTTAAAATGCACTATTACCTACAATGGACAAAACCATAGTTACTAAAAGCCTAAAAATTCTCCATGAAATGTTGAATGGCCAATGAACTGCAGTCCACCACCTCAACTATCAATTGGTAAGAAAAAGCGGGGATTAAGGTAATCAGCCGAAAGGGCATGGCTGCGACATTTTATGGTGCAACGAGTTTATTTTTCTTCTTTTTTTTAACTGTTCTAGTTATCTGAGAACAAGACTTCTTTAATTTCCAACAAGGCATTCAGACTTAATAAAGGTTTCTTGAATCATTTTTTGCGATTTCAAATTGTCATATGAATATTAAAATTCAATAAGCATTTGCAGTAGAGAAGCAACTGGCTTAGTAATGGTAAATCGCGCCTTGAAATACTATTATTTTTTCACCCCTTCGCTATATTTAATTTTAAAATGTGGCATAAAGGCACTAATATTTTGTTTCCTAAGACTGGCGCTGGTGGCATCCATACCCCCCTTGTTCTCTGACTGCTACGCCACTGTAAACGCATTAACGTTAACGTGGCCAGTGGCGTAATGAGAGCAAGTGGTGCAAGGAAAATATGTTTTTTTATATCCCAGTCGTCACCAGTGGCTTAAAAAGCTTAAATGGTGTCAGAAGTATAGTATTATTTTTAATGCCCCCTCACCATTTTTTTTTTTTTTTTTGCTGTAAAGATGACATAAACGTAATAGTGTTTTGTCTCCATGGCGCCCCAAAAACTTGGCGCAAGGGGCATCTATATCCCCCTTGTCCCTCGGTCGCTACGCCACTGAGCATTTGATGTGTATTTCAAAACATGAATCAATTCCGTTATGATGAAATAGAGCAATAACATGCTGTTGAAACATTGATTTTTAAAAAAAGAAAGAGATTCGAACCTCCAGTACAAAACAATGTAGCATGATAAATGTTTCAGGCTCGATTCGTCTGGCTTGATTGCATCAGCCGTCGCATTCTAAGCGTAATGAATTTTACATTACGCAATATACAGAAAGAATGCCAGTCTGAAAATATATCAAGCTAAAAAATGTCCAATGTTCTGAAATACGTTAAAGCATTGGTTATAAATTTTGAAAATCCCCTTCTTAATGAACACACACTACATAAGAAATAACTACGTAACATAATTTGGTAACACTAGGTTCAACGGTCTGCCCTGCAGAGCCTTTTGAGCGATTTTTGTATCAGACAACTTTCAACCTAAAAACATTATCATATTAAAATCAAACTCGAATTTCTTACAAACTGATGAAGAATGCAGTAAATTCGTACTTCCTTGATACACATCAAATGCATCGTATTAATTTAATTTTGAAATCCGCTGCGAATCTTCTTTTTATTAGCTGCTTGTCATAGGTTATGACTTCATGCTGTTTGTAGCATAACGTCACAACATATTGTAAGACAACGAATGGGGATTACAGCCTTTGTTGCTTCAAATCCCATAACTCCTATCATTCAAGTTCAAGACAACGAATAATTAGATGATAGATCCAATTATTTGCCATGTGACTATGACGTCACTTGAATCGACTTCATTATCATTTTGAAAAAGAACTTTGGGAAAGGAATTGACGAACATTAATAATTGTGGCACTGATACTACTGAACAATCGACAGGAAAAAAGGTTTCAGCTTTTAAATCTGACACTGCATCGTGATGACACAAAACAATAAAGAATAGCCAATATTATTTACTGAGGACCTTGGAAAGTAGATTAAAAATAGTGACAAGACAGATTCTTTGTCAAGAAATGTTTCCAAATTCATATATATTTCAAGGAAAGGCGAAATTTCTTGTCTTTAACGTCTCAAAATAAGCAGGCGAATGCCCAATTTGTATACTTTTCGATGAGATTGTTATCAAAACTCATTTTTCTGCTGTTCTCACTCTTCACTGCCGAGATCGGTAAGCGAATTTCAAAAAAGGGGTAGTGGAGCCGGAATGCAGCAGAACGCCGTTCTGGCACTGTTTATCATTTTTTTTTCTAGAAATAAATAAGAAGAATTGCAAAATGCCTTCTTAACCCGTTAGCGCCCAGCGTCCTATTATAGGACAGTTACATTTCACTTTCATGGCTGAACCGAAAGAATTCCATTGTTTCTTTTTTGTTTTTTCTATGAAATCAATAGCTATTACCAAACTCCTAAACAATTTTCAGCAGGCATATATCACCAGTTAGCCAGATTCTGAAGTGAAAGTGTCGTCATTTTTATTTTTCCTTTGATTTATTTTTGAGGTAATGGAATGAATATATATATATATAAGAAAGTGATTTTTATATTTTGACATTTAACTCTATTTCAAAAATTTTTCCTATTTTTGTAACAATGTTTTAAAAAATAATTTTTTTTCGATTTTTTATATTACTTTTCTTTAAAAATTTTTTTTTTTCTTCGATTTTAATTTTACTTCACAGTTAACTTAGTCTTGGCGTTTTAAACGGAATTTAATAGAAATTTATTGAAATCTGTGCTTTAACTTAATCTGGGTCTTAATGGCTTAAAACAACGCGGTCTTTGCCTAAACCTTACCCTCGAAAATATGATTGGTTATTTCAAATTATTAAATGTGATAAGCTGGTTGGCCGGAAGGGCTTAAAACTTCAAAGCTACAAACATTTAAATGTATTTTATATTTTGATTCTGAAAACCCATGAAATTTTCTATATTATTTACCCATGTCGTGATTTTACGTTGAAATTACTTAATTTTAGGATAACTTGAAATAAACATACATTTGAAAAAAAAATTATTCTTTAACATTCTCATTACATTCATGGTTTGAACTACAATACGCATTATGGTTATGATTGATCAAAAATAAAATAATAACTGCAAAATATGCATTGTTTCACTGTTTACATTTTATTATTTCACGATTTCAGTTCTTAGACAAAACAGTTATACATTTTAAGGGTAAAAAAATAATTTATTTTGAAGTGATCTCCTACTTACCCTTCGTGTCACCTGCTCCATTCTGTCCTTCGCCCCCCCCCCCGCCAAAAAAATAGTACTACAAAAAGTCAGATTATGCAGACTGCTTAATTAGCGACTACATCACCGATTTAGAATTAGATTTTTTTTTCCCCCTCGAACGAAATAAGGTATACGAGTTACTCTGACGAAATCATTGGATCATGGCAGCCTGGTCCCGATTCCAAAAGAAGAGCCGACAAATATGTGGCCGGTATAAGCTAAACGTGACGTCGACGATTAAACGTCCTAACATTTGTATGGTGCCGCAATTCGGAAAATGAGGTACTGGTCGTTTAAAATGCCAAGACAAGCACTTCTGGACGATTTTACTCCCGAAAGGGTTGGCAGTCAATGAGTAAGATGAGAGCATTTCCGGAGTTCTTTTTTAGGTCACGGTAAGTAAAATCTAAACAATATCCCCCTATTTGGGTGAAATCAACTCTGCCTGGCGCATGCGCCAAAGCGCGGAGGTTTTCGGATTCAATGAATCATCAGTACTGGCTCAGATATCTTCCTATTATCCAACTATATTTGAGAATACGATGACCATTCGCAGTGAGAGCTTCGTATAGTTTCAAAACGGGACATAAATCTAACAGACTAAACATCGAGAAATGATTAAACTAATCAATATGAGCTAAATGTTTCCTATTGATTGCCGTTGGCATGCAATGTTGCTTACTCCGCTTCAGCTCTTTTTCCCCCTCTAGACAAGTGAAATTTTGTCTAGTTCATTTTGTTTATATCGAAAATAGTTTTTGACAGTTAATCAATTGTTGGATGCTATTTATTGATTTTTTAATCAAATTTTTTGAAAGAAACGCTCATTCATTTCGAAAAAGAAATGAGTACGAGTTTCTTGTTTGGAACATTTATACACATGCATTTCAAGAAGATTAACTGAAATTTTAAAATTTAAACACCAAAAAGTAGATCAAATTTTATAATTCCTCTCTAAAATTTACCGTTTCGTCGGTAGTTGTTGAGGAATATCATTTACTTTTCCTATAAAATCTGTCGAGCAGAAGGTTTCTTTTGTTGATGGTCGCAACCCATATCAGCAGCTTCTTTATCAGAGCCCGAATCACAGCCTGAAGGAGACATTTAACTCTTGAATGCCTCACCCCGTAGAGACCGAAATTCACTTTTCTCTTCACATTGGGAAAGGAATGATGAATTTTAATCTGATTTCTGGTGTTGTTTTTGAATATATGTATATTTTGTTCTTTCTTCCCTTCCTTTTTCTCTTAATAATATGTCCAAGGTCAGAGAAATGTAAGGAATGCATTTCACTGAAGTTGAACGGGCGGCAACCCTAGCCGCTCAGAGGGATTTGAGTGGGCGCTCCTAGAGGCTGCAATAACATTATGTCTATGAGCCAAAAATTCCGTCCAAACAGAAGTGACCACGGAAAGGGGTGAATGCTATGCAGAGGTGGCCGTTAGACAACTTTTACGGTAGCATAAAAAAAAAATCAACTATTATTCCACTGATTTGAGGCTGAGATGCATTCTCCCCAAAGTTCGAGTAGATGCCTTTTCTATCTCAATATTCGAGTCATTGATATTGCCAGAAACATTGCCTCCGACCTCTCTCTAGTTAATCCCCGCGTGCACAATAATCTCTAGTAAAGTTTCTATTTATTAATCTCATTAAATAAATAGGGCTCTGCGGGTCTAATAAAACAAGGCCTTTTTTGGCGCCTTTGGTCAATATTTTCTATCTTTTATTACAAACTAACTGGTGTACCCAATTTTTCCGGGGATAAAAATATTTTAATAATTTTTTGTTAATAAAAAATTAACTATTTAAATAATTGTCGCGAAACCTTCACTAAAACATTGATGTTTCAGTATTTCCCTCTAGGGACACCTCAAATAGGGGATGAGAAGTGTTACCGGATAAGTAAGAAGGTTTTCTCTTCCTTGGTGGGTACAATAATGGCGATGTCGTTGTGTTGGCCCCATTTCCGATGACGGGACGTACCTCCTTCTGGAGGGAGGAGCATGAGCCGGTGATGACAATTTTGTTAATACTCATAGAACCCGTGTTATTGTCGTGGCAACCCGGATGCTTAAACAGGGAAAGGCGTACGTTTTACGGTCACGATTCAGTATCTCGTCAAGGAGGCATATTTACAAACCCTACCCTGATAGAACTGAGGCAGGAAATCAGTGAATATCATTGGCTACAAGGAGCAGTGACGTCGTTTTCAGCTCTCGCACGTAGCGTACGGCAATCATAACAAAACAAGAGTCGTCCTATTTTTCTTCTCCGTTTTCCCATAGTTGAGCACAGGAAACATTCTTCCGTGTGTTGTAATATTTTTAAAAATGAAATTATTTTTTAAAATATCATAAAAAATAAAACATCTCACACTGCAAGAAATTATACTAATGAAAAGTACATGCACGAGAGCAAAGAACGACGTCATCGGCTCTCGGCGAAGCGAGCCAATCATATTGTCCGATTTTCCTGCCTCAGTTTTATCAGGGTAGGGTTTGTAAATATGCGTCCGGGAGTGGGGTGGTCACCACAAGTTCGTGGATGAAAAACTGCCCTACTCAGTACGCAGGTTCTCGCTTCTTCTTGGGATGTATTAATGGTGGTCAGTGGAGCAGCTGCAACTTTTGGCGCCCGAGGAGAACTTGCAACATGCCGCCCCTTCTTTACAAGACACACAGGAAACATAAACCACAAAATAAAAATAATAAATTCCAGGGAGAAAAAACACTTTATTAGTAATATAATTCGTCGCTTTCGATCTCTGCAGACAGGTTGCGAAATCGCGCGTCTACCACCAGTCTTTCCTTCGGCAGTTAAGCGAAAAATACAAATTAATTACGTTATTATTTTACGTGCACGATGATTGAACTAGTGCGTCACTGCTCTTCTTAATTATAAAACTGTTTTCTCACATGTCTTCTTTTGCCGCCCCCCTTTAGCTAAGCCACGTGGTGGTGAAGCTAGTAAACGATCCCATCGCCGCTGCCGGTACACACCTCCTCGAGAGGGTTCTGCGCACGGGCTGATCGTAATGGAGACTATTCTGCGTAGTTCACAGTTCCAGTTCCCGTATTATTGCCCGCGGTGATCTGTTCATTCAGTTTTACCGAGTGCTACGACTGGACGGTGTAATTCTTTATAGTTATGTTTCAGTATTTGAGAGCAAAATGTGAAGTACTTACAACCTAACAAAGTTTAAGTTACCACATTAGTACAGTCAACGAAGGGTTAGAAAAAAACATTAAAACAAATAGTTTTGAAAATCGGTACACATGTTCGTGAGAGGCTTCTGATGAACATACTAAAAGTCCTCGGCCCTGTGAGCTCACAGGAACCTCGCGGTGCCATCTTGGATTTCATCCCCCTTTTTTTTTTAGTTTTTCCTGAATATCTCGAAAACTATTCAGTTTTCAAAGTACATATGATTTAACAAATTAAAGAGCGTAAAATTCCTTACAAATACTAACTTTTATTTTTCTTCCAGCATTAATAGTTTCCCAGATAATGAGTCTCAAAGGTTGCAGCCATCTTGGATTTCCTCTCCCTTATTTAGTTTTTCTTGAATATCTCGAAAACTGTTCAATATTCAAATTACATGGGATTTAAAAAATTAAAGAATGTACAATTCCCTACAAATAGATGCTTTGATTTTTCTTCAAGCTTTAATAGTTTTTGAGATAATTGGTCTCAAAGTGGATGAATTTATAAAAATTCTTAGTTGATAGTCCAGTCAAAAGAAGAGTTTGAAAAAAAACATTAAATCGTATTGTTTTGAAAACTGCTACACTTTTTCGTGAGGGGCTTCTGATGAACATACTAAAAACTCGGTCATGGAGGGCGAGCTCGTACCGCCATCTTGGATTTCCCCCCCCCCTCCCTTTTTTAAGTTTTTCCTGAATATCTCGAAAAGTATTCAATTTTCAAAATACAATTGATTTAACAAATTAAAGAGCGTAAAATTCCCTACAAATACGTACTTTTATTTTTCTTCCGCCTTTAATAGTTTTCGAGGTAAAGGGTCTCAAAGGTTGCCGCCATCTTGGATTTCATCCCTCTTTTTTAGTTTCTCTTGAATATCTCGAAATCTATTCAATTTTGAAATTACATGTAATCATTAAATTACAGAGCGTGAAATTCCCTACAAAATCATGCTTTTATTTTTGTTTTAGTTTTAACAGTTTTCGAGAAAATGCATTTAAAAATTTGCTACTATCTTGGATTTTAACCCCCCCCCCCCTTTTTTTAATTTTTCTTAAATATCTCGGAAACTATAAAAGGTATAAAAAAAATAAAGAAATGTATTTGTTGGGAATTTTAAGATCATTAATTTGTTGTATTACATATTATTTGAAAATCTAATTGTTTTCGAGATATTCGAGAAAGACTAAAAAGAGGGGGATAAAATCCAAGATGGCGGCAAATTTTGAGACCCATTATCTCAAAAATATAAAAGCTAAAACGAAAAGAAAGAAAGTATTAGTTTAACAAAAATATTAAACATAAAGAAAGTATTCGTTTAAAGAGAATTTTAGCTTTTTAATTTGTTAAATCAATTGTAATTTGAAAACTGGATAGTTTTCGAGATATTCAGGAAAAACTAAAAAAAAGGGGGGATGAAATTCAAGATGGTGTCGCGAGCTCACCCCCCAGGACTGGGGACTTTTAGTATGTTCATCATGAGCCGCTCACAAACACGTGTACAAATTTTCAAAAATATATTATCTTTTGTTTTTTTTCAAACCCTTCGTTTACTGGACTATTGCAAATATGACTTAATAATACTATGGTGTCCACACTTATCATGGTCCAATAGCTAATTTTTAAACAATTAGAGATAGACATATAGTTCAAACTGGAAAAATGCTTTAAATGAAGGGAAGAATTATATTTTGTTTTTTGGGTCACCAAATATATTTTTGAAAAAGTTACGAATTCTAATTTTTTATACGGTTATGTTTTTTTCCCCCATTTTCATTGACTGGACTAAATATCAAATCAGATATTGATGACTAAGTGCTTACAAACGTCATATGTAAGAAAGAGAAAATATATTCAACATTAGCACTGGATGGAATGCCAAAGAGCAAGTTAATAAACATAATTTTTAAAAATATGTATAATATTTTAAAGTTAAAAATACCCTCATATAAAAATATTATAATATACAAAACCCTCTTATTTTCTTCAACTTTATTTTTAATAAAAATGAGAATAATTATTCGCACCAAACGAATTTATATTTCATAGCTTCTCGAAAAATTACAGACTGTACCAAACGATTTTGAAAAATTACCGAAAGATCATTTTTTCCTTAAGTGATTAATAATTTAGCATGACACATTTTCAAGAATGATAAAGAGTTTAATATTGAGAGCGACAACTCGGGGGTAAATAATAAACCTATTTAAAATATATGTAATATATTCATTCAATAGGAATGGCAACACTAAAAATAATTTTGTGAATGGAAAGTTTTTAATTAATAAAAAATTAATTATTTAATTAATTGTCACAAAATCTTGACTTAAACCTTCCTTATGCTTCATACTATTTTGGGACAAAGCATGGGAAATATGAAGAAACTTGGTGAGGCTAGGGGACAAAATATGAAGAAAATCTACTGAATAGTTTGAATTTTTATAGCAAACAAACCATTTTTGAGTTTCACTTTCATTTATATAGATAAAAGCATTTTATTTTCAGTTCATGTTACTGAAACATCAAAAGTTATTTTTAGGTTGCACAATATTTATGTACAGAATAGTTTGAAGGTAAACTATCCACCCACTTGGAAGAAATACAATATACCTAATTTTATAAATAGTCAGGTTGATATAAAAAATACTTTTTAATTTAAAAAAATGTAGAATAAACATAGCTACAAATTAATTTTTGAAAAGCATATTTCGACCATTTCGCAGGATTCAAATACAAATTTTTACAATGTTTGTTCTATTATAGTAAATAGCTTTAGTATTCATCTGCTTCAGCAATGTACCCAGTATTTTTACACATTTTTCCATGCTCATAAATGTGGTACAATAGCTACAAATATGGCATATTACATCAAAGAAAAAATTCATTTTATTTATTTACCATATACTTATTTTTAGAATATATTAAGACTTTTTTTAATAAAAATGAGCAGTGCTGTTTCAGTCAGTGTTCATTATTGACAAATAAGATATTCATATTTCAGAAAATGTTTGGCATTGTTGTATTTGTTTGCTAAATAGATAGATGCAGTTAAATTATTTATCTCGATTATCTACTTATTCTTTAAAATACAAGTCATTTCCTTTTTAACTTCATTTTATTGTTACCTTTCATATATTATAGACATTGTCCTCATGTAGTTTTAGACTTAGTCTCTTTTTCTTGGCACATACTCATTTTTCCAAATTTTGCACTGTACTTTCATAGCTATCAAGAATTTACTATATTAACGAGAAATAAATTCAAGATGAATCCATCAGTGAATGTAGCCGTCACTCTATAAAGATAAAAAAATTCAACTTATGGCTCTCGATTTTGCAGTATTCATTTACTATCTTCTAATGCAATAAGTCAATTTGAACTGTTAACATCCCTACAAACTTCTCAATATTTAATACCTAATCCAGAGCACACATTTTTGAGATCATACACAAAACAAGCCATTCAATAGCTATAATTCAACGTACTAGAGCTAAATACGGTGTCATCAATTATTTTCAGATGTTTATATAGCTCGAGACGCAGACTGTAACATGAAATGTGAAATGATTGGAAACGCTATTAATCTTTTGATCTGGCGAGGAGAGTTATACAAAAATTGTTAACCGACTGCAGAAAGTTTATTTGTAAATACGATGTAAATAGCCTAAATAATTATGTTTTATATGAAAAAGGGGCTGCTCTCTTGGGTCGGATGCTACACCAATCTTTCTCATTTGTTATCAGGAATAATTGTATCCATATTTCAAAACTGCTGGAGACAATCATGGGGTTAAAACTCAACATAATTTCAAATAATTCAGAACATTGATATAATACATATGCAGACACACACTTTCAAACATTCTCATTAGTGAAAAAAACTATTTTTTATAATGTATTAAAAATTAATTTTGGTTTTGCTGCATAATTAGAAAAAGTCACCTTTATGGTTTTTGAACATTTTGACGTAGATCAGTGGTGAATACAGGATTCGGGTCGGGACTGGGGTCATAAAAATTTTGTATCGCAGTGACGAATGTCAAACCTCATGGCTTATGTAAACCAAAATGCTTTAACTTTACAGACTTTCCTCACCTGACAATAAGAATCATAAAGAACACTACAATACTTTCGATAATTTAATAAAAAAATATAATGAAATAACTAGCCAAAAAATGTTTTCGACCATGCCAATGTTACAAGTACAATTGGAATGACTAGAAAAGTAGGAAAATTTTAGAGCCTGTCAAGCCACAAAGCAATGTTGTCACGATTTTATTATTACCAGAGGTGCCCAGCGGTCAAAATTCGTTAAATTTTTCAGTTTGAACGTTATTGAGATTCTTTTGTCAAAAAGTATACCTCTATAATAAGTGCATATAATTTTTTAAAAATTTTGTTCTATGACGTCAGCTGCGAGTGTGTACGTAATGACATCATTATGCATTAATTTTCGAATTATTTGAAAAATACGAACGATAGGAAAAATGAGGTATAGCTTGGCTAAGTCATTTTTAAAAAACAATAACGTGGTTTTTGACATTTCCTTGGAGGTTTTTTTATTTTGATACTGGCCAGGTTTCACCAAGGCAACACAGTTAATTTGCCTGTCTTTTTCAAATTATATAAAATTTAAATAAAACATTAATACAAAGAATGAAAAAAATAATACATGCTTTGTTTATATATATATATTTCATATTGAAACAAAAAAAACCGGGCGGTTAAAAAAATAAATGTTGTCCGACTGTTGACCACAGACTTTTATGTGTTTGACATTCAGTAGGAACATAAACAATGACTGTTTTATTTTATTTAATTTAATGCATTAGTAATACATACTATATATAAATTCCTTAGGGACAATCTCTACTCTGTGTGACTGTTTGACCACAGATTAATATATGTTTGACATTGACAGATTTAAATCATCCGCATTTTGTATTTCACTCCAAAGATTTTTTTTGAATAAATAATCTAAATAAACTCCCTCTTGGAGTTTATTTCACTGCAGGGGAATTAAATCAATTACAAATCATCCACTCCGCTAATTTTTTGCAGTGTGTGAACGTAAACAATGAATGTTTTATTTTATTTAATTTAATGTATTTGTAACACATATTATATATAAATTTTATCTTTCTACACTCCTCATCCATAAGAACTTTAACTATGCCAAATCTCACACTCCTCCGTGCGCACAATGTGCTTAAAAAGGGGTACAGTTTTTTCTTCACGTATTAATATATAGATTTTTTTTAATGAAAATTAAGAACAAACAGTTATAGTGATTTTAAATAAAATTAAGAATTTTGGTTTAGCTCTGGGGGGGATTGTAGTCCGATAGCCACTCCCCTGGATTCGGCAGTGATGTAGATAATGGTCCAATCATCCATTCAAGCATTGCATCAGAACCTCAAGTATAAATATTAATTGGCAAGGCCAAATTAAACCCTGTTAGGGCCTATAGGTAATGATGCAAATTTTAGGATTCGACCCCTTCTCAACTTTCAAAACCAGATATTTGTATCGATTTTTATTTAATCTCTAAATAAGCAGATTTTGACTATTAAATATTATGACAAACTGAAATAAACTATTAAATTGCAGGCCACCTCAAGTAAGTTGGTTTCAGTATTTCACCTGTAAAAAATATTAATTTAAATTTTGAAGTAAATTTACACAAAATGGTAAAAAAATATATACAAATCTTGTTTTAACATTATCTAAATACTTAAATACAAAGTTTGCTAGAGCTGTTTATTGGTGACTCAGTAGATAGCTCAAAGTGTAGTGGAGCCAGAAAGCACTGGAACATTCTGACACTGTTTTTCATTTTAAAAAAATATGAAAAAATTGTAAAAACTTCCTAAAATACAATGTGATTTCTGTCATCCAGGTAAGAGTGTTTCAGCACTGATTAATTTGTGACAACACCTTCATGCTAAATGAAAAAGAAAGAAAAATTGCTGCACTGATCTGCAAACAACTTTGGAAACATGAAAGAAAAAAGAAATTCCCACAAGTAAATGTTCTGAAATTTAAACAATGCTTGATTTTGATTTGAATAAGTTTGAATACATGGCTCCTGTAAATCAAAAGAAAGCACAAAATTAAATTACCCTGAAAATTATGAAAAAAATTTGAGGGTAGAGGCCCCTAAAGTTGTGGGCCTCTTGGGAGTTACCTACACTGTCCATTTGATAATCCAGACCTGGATATGGGTATGGTTTAATTTAGCTTAGTTATATTAATGTCCCAATTTGAAGCAACATCATGGCTATTTTCGGACCGACCTCATAATTCTGAACCATGGTCAGATGATGAATAGGTATTGGAAATGAGGAACTGATAGCAGGAACAGAATTATTGTAAAGATTCACAGAATGTACAGAATTTTGATAGTTGTTTCAGCTTTAAAGCAAATAATCCTTAAATTCTTTAAGAACAGAGCCTTGAGTAGAAGTTTCTGTCTCAAAAACTTCATTTGCATTTTTGTTTAATGTGAGCATCTATCCAGCATTAACATCCACATAATTAGCACCACACAGTATAAAATCTGAAAAAGTAAAACAAATCCAGGAATCCAACTGTATGCAGACTAGGGATGGGAAAAACCTACCGGTTTAAACCGAAAATCGTTTTTTCATTTTTTTTTCAGGTTAAACGGTTTTTTTTTAATTATTTTTTTGCCCCAATTTAAACCAGTTATTTTTTTTTAAAAATCCAAAAACCGGGTCAGAAGATAGGCTCGATTTTAGGTTCGACTAGACTAAAATTTATTAAGTTATAAAGCTTTGACTTTCATCATCTTAGGCCAATCACCGACAACCACTTCCTTGAGGCGTCTGATGGTTGGCGGATTACTGAAAGTCTTTATAAACAGATAAATATTGGCCAATGGATGGCCAATTGCCTGCAAAAACAATACTAATAAAAATTTTTGACTGCAAACGGCATCTGTTTTTTGTAGCCAAAAAATATTTATCTTTAGTCGGAAGTTCTGTGGCGTCTGAAAGATTAGTATCGACGTTGAATGATGTTGTTTCCGATGAGAGGTGTCGACTCACGAATCAACACATTGCTGAAAGAGTCTTTATGAGCAGATTAGATGATAAATATTGGCTAATGAATTAATTTCCTGTGAAAATAATGTTAATAACAAATTTTATCTATAATACTTATTGCAATAATTACTCATTTATTATTAATACATATTGTATTAATTACTTATTTATAACCTTTACTTATTACATTAATTAATTATTGTATTTATACTCTTTGTATCTTATTATTAATAAAAAATTCTGTCCACAAACGTTGCTTTAAAAAAAAGAAAACGAAAACCGGTTATTTTGAGCAGTTTTAACCGCCAGGTTAAACCAGAGGTGAAAAAAAAAAAAAAAAAACGGTAAAACCAAAACCCGGGGGGGGGGGGGGATTGCAAAAACCCCCAACCCTAATGCAGACCTCAACTAAATCTGTTTATTCTTGTCAGTGGTCCAAATCATGAATTAGATGATCATGGTTAAGACAGAGACAGGTGCTTCAGGGCTGACTTTATACAAATAAATGACAAACAAATTTCTTGTTTTTCTATCAAAAGCATATTTAATTTATAAATTAGTTTAATAAATAAATTGATTCCATACATTGAACACCACCAATCTAACTTCTTTAGAAGATATACAAAATTCAAATTTCTATTATTCCTTTTTATATATTTTTCAAGATTGAACCAAAACTAGTAAATGAATATGATTTCACAATGCTTCTCCTTTCTCATAAAAGTTGTCCCAAGTAACAAATCCCAAATGATTACAAAATATCATCTGTCAAAATATTAATATTTTGATCATTTGTAATACAATTTAATAATTCAGAATATTTTACTTCTTCTGAAAAACCTTTCATTCTAACAAGTATTCAAAAATAAGGATTTCATGTTTCAATTGTATAAAGTAACTGTGTTGGAAAATATTCTCAAAATTGATTTTTTTAAAATTAATCTAAAAATTATTTTCAAATCAATTAATAAAAAAATAATAAAACACATTAAAATCTTTTTCAAATATTTTTTACAGACATAATCTTATGAAAAGTTGAAAATAATGTACTATGTAAACATATTTGCTTTCTTTAAAATAATCACATAGCATACCTTCTATTTGTATTTCCCCCTCCCTCAGGTTAAGTTTCAGAACCACACAACATGAATATCATCTTTTAAAAAAATCTAACGGGTATTTCTTGTTAGTCTATAATAAATACTAATACAATATATACGATTATTATTAACCCATTATATACCAAAATTCTGTCTCACTTTTTGAAAAAAAATTAATTAATATGACAATGCGAATGAAACATGAATGAAAACGCTTTATCTCAATTTTTAATTAAGCTGATTAATTAACTTTTAATCAGAAAATTATTTTTATTGCATTTATAACTTTTATAGCAATTAGCTGAACATTCAGATGCAACAATCAAAGCTAAAAATTGCACTGTTTAGGTGTAAATAAAAAGAAAACAAGCATCCCAAAAAAGGGACAATGGCAGATAATGGTTTAAATAAAACTTGTAACCAAGTTTAATACAGTAAAACCCTGCTAATCCGAACCGATTTTATTTTCAAAAATTATATGTAATTGAAAAGATTACCTAAAAAGATTTAAATATGCATAATAAAAACAAAAAAGTACTTTTTCAGCATGCATAATTTTGTACACATTGAAGAGACTAATGCAATTTGCCGTAAGATAAGGTCACTTCATACAGGAGCACATCCATTACTCTAATGAAAAGGGGAGACATATTCTCTTTCTATTGCTTTTGAATAAAAGAATTCAAGAGATAGTAGTACTGAGTACTTATAACTTACATTTTGTTTGGGCGGGGGGTACGGGGGTACACATCTTTTTCTTTTTTTATCGGAATTTCGGGTAATCCAAATTTTTTATATTCCGAACAGGCACCGGTCCCAATTAGTTCGGATTAGTGGGGTTCTACTGCATAATAAACACCAATATTTGTTCTAGAATTTATGAAGCCATATAAGAATGGAAAATATATTTTTAGCATGTACGACACGACATTTTGTAATTTAGCTTAACCTGATAAGCATTATTAACCCTTTACATGTCGAGTCAGATTCGACATTCTGAATGATGCATCATTTACGCATTCTTGCTGAATAGCCTTATTATAAAAACCATATAATAGCAAAAACATACAGATTAATTTTTAGGCATTGAAACAAATAATATTTTTCAGCTTCCTAAAGCACTAAATTCATCCTTACACTCACACCTGTATAATTATGCATCTTATTATCTTTTGAAGTGTTAAAATGTTGAAAATTAAACAAACTAGAAACACAGTGCTAAAGACATATACTTTAAAAACTCCTGACTATATTCTCCTTTCATATAGCAAACTTGCATTTATAGCCAACAAAGATTTTGCAAATTTAGAAAAATGTTTTATGTTTTTTTTTTTTTTTCATATTTCTTAAAATATTCCAAACTTTTAAAGATGTTTAAAACAATAAAAATGAGAACAAAAACAGGAATCTCAAAAATGTTTTTATTGTCAGATATTTTATACAAAATACGAAAGGATTATTTTTAAAAAATTCTTTAACATTATGTTATAGGCATATAGGCTTACCCTTGATAAAAACAAGCAGCTACTGCTCTAAGAATGAAACATAATCATGCCTTTCCATGAAAAATTAAATTGAAGCATTACTCCTGTTTGTTGCTGAAGGCACTGAAATATAACTCAATCATAAAAAAATCATACAATACTTACACAATTTCAAAATACAAACATTTATTCAAAATTGAAATACTTAATTCCTTAAATAATTTTAGAAATTAAGTATTAAATGGTGTTTTAGCACCAAAATTTCAACTCTTCTCCAAAATTCATTTAAAAATTGTTAACTAATTACCAATTTTACGGTTTGAAATTGCTAACAAAACATTTTTTTTCAACATATAGTATCATTTATAAAATTCAATTTTTAATATCAAATTCATGTTAATGCTTTACTATTCTAAAGCCATTCTGATAAATACATTTAAATCTATGACTAAATTAATCTACACATGATATTCAAAATAACTTATATTCCATTCATCAAAAATATATAAATGCATTTTTTTTTCAGGAGCATCACATTACTTTTGTAAAATATTATCAGCAAAATAACTGCTAATACACAGTGAATTTACTTTTTAAAATGTATTAAATGATATACATGTAAAAAAAAGTTCTATATTTTGAAATGAATTTTAGAAAGGCTTCTTTATTAATAATCAACAATTTTGCAAAAGGTGAATTTAAAAAAAAAAAATTGACAGAAAATTATGCAAGAATATTCAAAACTGAAAATTAACCTTCAATTATGCATATTAAAAAAGAACAGAAAAAATTAGTAATGTATTAAAAAATTTTAAGAATGAAAACATTTGGGAAATATTAAAAAACTTCTTGCACTGTAATACATGAAGCATTATCCGTGAGGTCAAGATTAATATAACACATCTTTTAACTAGTAAAAACACTTTCAAATGCCAATACTGAAGTTTTCTTTGCATGAAACACAAATGCTGTACTAGCAAAATTTTTCCCTCAGCAAAGCAGGCTGGTAAAACTGTTATATCACTAAGGAATTAAGGTAACACTTCCATCATGTAACAAATACGTGGTAGTCTCAATAAAACATTCTCAATAGTTTTATTCCTTTATCCTATTGTAGTACTCTACATGAGACTGCTAGATTTATTACTAATGACAGAAAACAAGATAGGCCTTCCTACAAGAAGTCAAAAGGAGCAGACAGACATTTGAATATCTTGAAGAGGGAGAGTAGGACTTTTCTATTTTTTTGCTAAAATTTCCAATTTAGGAGACTATTTTAGATTTCATATAGCCCAGCTCATTATCTGTAGATTAAATGCAATGTTATGGCTTAATTAAGTCACAATTTCATGGGATCTGGAAGAATTAAAACTTTTACAGTTCAAATTACACCTTGCATCTAAAAACTTGTTTTTCAACTCAAGATACATTTAAAAAACTATGTTATGTTACCAGCAAATGAAATTAGGGTGGGAAGATCAGGATAAAGAATACAAAAATTCTTTAAATGATAGTAATAAAAATTTGAATACATTTTTTCAAGAAAATATGAAAGTTCAGCATCAATTAACAAACTTGAATCAAAAACATTTGAAAATATTTTAGTGTCAACTAAATATGCATAAACTACTTTTCTACAACTGAGATTATATCGAACACAATATTGCACATAGAGTATTAATGAAATCTTGGCAGAAAAATGTGTATATCAAATATAAAAGAAATGATAAGGAAGTAAGTGGAAAAGAGCAAATATAGGAGCACATGATTTTATTTAAATAATTTATAAAGTTTAATAATTACCTCAAATAAAATACTGGAACTTAATTTTCATAACATTTTAACCTTGGAAAAAGGTAGTACTATTCTCACAAAATGATATCAAATTATTTTTTCTAATTATCAAACATGCTACCAATAAAATGTTTTTAAGAAAACACCAATATAAAATAAGATGATGTTTCCACACACAGAAATATATACAAAAAAACGAAGTAAACAAAATGCAAATGCTTTTTTAATTGTATCTACAAATTACTTCAAAAATCTTTAATCTTAAAATTTATTTCATGAATTTTATTAACACCTTTGGGACGGATGCCCGCTGAAGGAAGTGATAGCACAGGACGCGAGCAGGCAAGCGCCGACTGTCTCCACCGGCTGAAGCATTTTCTCCCACTCAGCCTAACACACATTAAATTTCGTAAAAACTATGTTTTATATAATAATGCATAAAAAGTGCCCTTTAGATAGAAATGAAACCATTTTTAAAATATGTGATAAAAGATATCATATTCTAATCATAATAAAAAAGTTTAATTAAAATACTTGATTTTTAATAATAAAAAATAAAAACATAGTGTATTTCACTGTAATTGAAAGTATCTAAATAAACACTAGATTATTGATGTAAAATATGAAAACATAGGAAAAAATAAATATTTACATTTAATATTATAAAATACTTCAAGAAAATTGTAATAATTAACACTTCGAAGCCGTATGAAAAATCTTCTATTTTAGTACTATACTGATACGACGGAATTGGAAACGATATATTAGTACTATCCTCTTCTAATTCAGAATATAAATATTGAGAACTATCTGAAGAACTCTAATAATTTATTGTTTTGTCAATATAATCGGAAAAATCCATAGATAGGTCATTAAAAAATTTACATATTTCCTCTTCGGAAAGATAATGTGTTCTTTTAGCCAAAACTGCACAAATAAAACTGAGAGGCATAAAACCTTTGACAGAGTACCTCCCCTAAAATTCCAACCCAAGCCAGAGGAGAAATTATAAATAACCACTCCAAAATGAGTTAAAGAGCTCTTTAACATGTTCTCCTCTTTACACTTGCTAGCACATGTTCCTGTTTATAATCCCAAAAATCCAATAATTCTAATGCATTGATTCACAGACACGTGGCTGACTACAATCTGACCTCAAAGAGAGAAATACTAATGTATGTTACCAATCTTTTGAAAGAAACATGGAATAGTAATGCCATCTGATAGAAATCATTTTGTTCCAAAAGCCCAACACATATATATGCAGCGCTCGGCCCACAAAGGTAATTTCGTCGTAACACGGATGCGCCACTCGTCCCTGAGGGGAATCTTGCGCAAATGCACATATGCGCCGCTCGTCCCAAAGGGGTAAAGATAGTAAAATGGGTCTAATTTATGACCTGTTATGATAGCTGACACTATAACTAGGAAAATAATCACTCAAGTTTTCAAGATTTTAGAAACCATCCACATGAACCAAGAAACATTTGACTGGATCAGTTTAAATATTTTTGATAGCTTTACAAAAGATTGCTGGGATATAATAATAGATTTAGCATAGTGAGGTTACATAGTACCAAGACAAATTATTTTTTTCACCTTCCTTATCATATTTGGTATTCAAAAAGTGAAATTAAATGCTCCAATTTTTTTTCACTGTAAGCCTCAAGACTTGTGACAAAGATAGATATGCCTTCGCTGGTTAATCTAATGTGCAACAATTGCACACTTTTTAATGTCATATCACTTGACATTTACAATGTTTACAGTCTTTCTTGTAAGAATTTGAGGGTGGGGAAAAGGACAAAAAAAAAAAAAATTCACGTTATCAACGCCTTCCTCTTCTAACAGAGAAGCATTTTATTACTTAATAATCTTTATTTTTAACTAGATATAGCAATGAAAGCACCTTAACTATGTGAAAACACACTTTATAAGTTTTCTACCGAGCTCCTTTATCTAATTTACTCAAATAAAGTGTTAATAACAAAAAAAAAAATACCGACTAATAAAAATTACAAAGCAATCTGTATATTGAATTATGAAATAAGTTATAACCTCATATTAATATGCAAATAAGAATTTTAAAAATTTTGCATGAAAAGTTGCAAAGTATCAAATCATGATAAAAGATATTTAGAAAGTCACATTGTCATTTTTTAAAAATACAATAGAAAAAGCTATATGAAAAATGTGGTATGATGTTATGTTAAACAACAAATCAAAAGCTTTTATTTTTTTTATTTTTACTTATTGTTTTGACTTTACTTTTCATTACTTTTTTACTTTTATATTTATTTTATTTATTGTTTTAAAGTATCATTTATGAATGAGGACGACGGCAGAGGAAGAGGAACTTGCTTAATCCTTTTTCAAGTCATTAGAAGACAAAATTTGTGGCCAATTTAAACTGCCTAAAGGATTACCCATTTTTATCTTTCTTCATCAGTTATAAATATAGTCATCACAATAGGTGAGGGAAGCAAAGCTATCAATAGGATAATTAGTAGAGGACTAAAGTATCAGATTTACAGGGGAAGTGAAAACCAAATTATTTAGTTGTAAACTATCAGTGCCAGCCAATACGAAACAATATTACATTTATAATTAAATAGAAACTACAAATATTTTAAATATTCAAACAAAACACAAAAGATGAAAAACAATTTACAAATAAATAAAAAATTATGAATGCATGGGGCTTTTAGTGACAAACGAATGTGATCAAATGTGTATCAAACTGAAAGCTTGTAAAATTACATAAATAAGCAATAAATTTTGCTATCAATAGGAATCATAGGTTACAAATTTAAAACATATTATAACCATCAGAAATCATACGAGGGAAAAAATATATAATTATTTATGCTCACATATCTCAATATCTGCTTTCAGTCAAAATGCTCTTAATTTCCTAAATGAAAAAGAAAAGGATCATTATATCATCTTCATAAAATTATAAAAAAATTCAAACGAAAACTACAAAAAATATATCTACAAAAACAGATATTTCTTCCAAAATTTCAAATGATGATATCATTTTGTTCTTATAGATTTACAACTCAATGAAAAAAAAATGGCATTGCATAAATAATGAGAAATTCCAGGTATAAATTCAAGTAGATCAAATAGAAATTTCAATTTAAATCAAGAGCACATTATGACAACGAAAAATCAACTGCAAGCTCAAAAGGCAGGTGCTGAAGACTTTGACTATACTTCAAAAATAATTTTTTCATACAGTTTCAAAAACTTTTCCAACAAAAAGGGATATGTAATCCTATAATCTACATATAAAAAAACATTCTTATAATATGAAGTAGTCTTTGAATATGATAGTATAGAGGTTCCCAACCTTTTTGATTGTGCGAACCACCTATTGTGTAAAAAATATTTTGAGGCCTACTAACTAAATATACAAGTAAAAAATACAAACACATATAATACATATGTGTTTGTATTATATTATGCATATATATTATATATGCATATATGTGTTAGTAATTAGTAAATTTACTGTAAAAGGACTAAAAATATAGTGTTTATAAAATAAAACACTTTATTGTTATTGCTCAGCTGTCGCATTGTACGAAAACTAAAAAACAATTGGTCAAGATTCAAAATTAAGAAAAAAACTCAATGGGGCTTGGACATTATTTGCTCCCCTCAAGAGAGGCAATATCTGAATTAAAACATGACTGTTTCAGCCTCAAGTCACTTTCTACATTCAGTTTGTTTTTGTACTTATGTTTCAAAAAATCTAAAGTTGATAAAGCATGTTCAGACAGATAAGTGATCGAGAACCTCATCAAATGTCACAGTGCAAGTTTGGCATTTGTTGGATACTGTTGCCGTATATTTATCCAAAACGGGACCAGTGATGTTGTTATAAAAAACGATTTTAGAATCTGGTCACATGATAGTTCAATTAACCCTTGAAATACTAGCGGTACCATAAGGTACCAGAAATAAAGGTTTAAAATATTACAATTTTCTTCATTATAGTGCAAATATTTTTCTTGTTTGTTAGTAGATGGTGCCACATAAGAGAGTAAAAAATCCTTTCTAGATAATATTATAAGTAAGTGAACAACACATTAGTCTCTTACTTTGACTGGGAGAAACAAGAACATTTTTAGGCTATGACAAAATGACACATCGAAAAAAGTAAGTACAACCCTTCTCTATTTTCCAATATACATAGAAATGAAAGTTTCATACAATATTAATAATTTATGACTAGATATTACGTACACAGTGTTTCAAAAAAATATAATAATATTATGTACATTTTTTTAAAATTGGAATGTTACTGGCACCGTTTGGTACCACCAGGCTTTTACACATCTTTTCGTCACAGCTTAGATTTTTAGTGATTGATTTTTTGCTCTAGAAAATACAAAAATGGTTTAAAAGTGTATATTTAAATTTTTTGTTATATATAATAGAATAGTTATAAAATAAATGTGTATAAAACAATAATACAAAAGTTTTGCATACTAAAAAAACTGTATTTCTATTGCTCATTTCATAAAAATAAAAAAAGGCAAAAGTATAAAATGGGGAGGGAGTTGGAGATTAAAATGCAGTTATGGAGTTAAAATGTGTCTGATTATATTTTTTAAACATATTATTTCTTATGGCAGTTTTTATGTATAGATTTAAATCATGTTTATACTTTATTATTTTGAAATACAGTTTCATTTTTCAGAAATTTAGCACAAGAAGAAGCTCTTCTGATATTTGAAGAATTAAACTCAGATTCGGACTTAGAAGATATCTATATTGAACCTCCTGATGTTGTAAGAGTACCAGATGAAGCTTGGAAGAAGAAGATGAAAGAAGACTTAACAGTTAATTTATCTGGTCGTCAGTTACATGTAAATATAATTTCACTTGTATTTTGACAATCTTTTCAGAGGATTCAATGTACTCAATCATCTAAGGGAACGTGGCTATGGCACGACCGGTACAATAAGAGAAAATAGTGTTCCCAAAGACTGTACCTTGGTATCATGTAGACAAATTTAAAAAAAGGAAGAGAGGAGATTTTGAAACAAGCACTTCTGTTAGTAAAACATTACAGTCGTTCGATGGGTTGATAACTCTATAGTCATTGTGGCCTCAAATTGCCATGGATCATTTCCATTTGATAATGTCAAAACCATTTTCCCGTTCTGAAAAAAAACAACAGCCAGCAGTTATCAGAGAATATAACCGTTTCATGGATGGCATAGATGGTATAGACAAAAATGTGTCGTTACATTGCATAAGTATAAGAGGAAAGAAGTGGTGGTGGTCAATATTTACATGGCTGATCGACACTACTGTACATAACGCATGGTTACTTAACCGTAAAAGTGGTTCCAATATGCGATAATTAGAATTCCGAAGATCCATTGTTCAAACGTATCTTCAGAGATATAGAATATGTCGAGAGAGCAGAATGTATACCAAGTGTACACGGCAGCTCAAGAGGAGTAAGGAAGAAAAAATAAACAATTTTTCTTCGTAGATATTTTGTTTTTAGTTCTAAATAGTAAACAGCACTATTCTACAATTTATTTTTTAGGATCGCAGATGAGCTCAGGTATGATAAGATAAATCATCTGGTAAAATCAACGACTGAAAGACGTTGATGTGCTGCTATAAACTGCACTAGTCTAGTAAAATGTGATGTAGAGGTTTTAGTGACTGTTTTATAGACTTTCACACAAAATAACATAGCAAATAGACCGCGCAATAAAGTTAAGTATTATATTTCATAAAAAAAATGCCAGTATTATTAAGTAATAATATTAGTTGTATTACCATTTGTTTCTTTTGCTTTTCTAGATAATAAAAATTTTCTCTTCTTCTTCTCTTAGGATTTTTTTTACAGTATTATATATTTATTAAAATGTGTTCTTGTATTAAATTGTCTTTTTGCATTAATTTCAAATCACAAACTGGTAAATATATATTTACACCGATTGTGTCAGTCTCAATAAGAAATTGCATTACCTACAATTTTACGCCCTCAAAAGCCTAGTGGTACCATATGGTACCATGCATTTTTGACAATATATTGAAATTTTACAACAAAAAAAAAGGCTTTTCCTACATAAATAACATCATATCAACAAAATAGTAGAAAAAAAATTTATATTAGAAAAAATAATTAATTCAGACTTTGCCGCGTTAAAAAGTCTTCTTCATTTGATGGTATTTTCACTTTCTTTATGTAGTGATGCATATAACTTCGACTCTTAACTAACATTCCATGGGCCCACTACTATGCAGTTAATGGTATTTTTAAATGTAGTATTTCAAATGTATGTTTATTACCTGTAAATACAACCTAAAATTGTATATTAATTGAATTGTTTTCTTACTGCATTTTAAGTGAATGTCTCATATTTGTACAGTAAATATTATTCGTTACATTATTTGAATTTTTGGATTGCTCCATTGTATAATTTGTTAACAACTATTGTAATTATATGCTGAATTACTTTGTTAGAAATAATATTTCAAAGTCGGGAGGTATGTTGGCGCCTGTATTTCAAAAAATTTTTTTTTAAATTTAAACCCCAAAATGTGGGTGGGGTTTAAATTAAAAAAAAAATTTTTTCAAATACTGGTGCCAACAATCACAAATTGTTTTTAAATCTGAGCTCACTTACAAAATGTGTTTTTAAACACACAAATATATATTAACTACTACAAACATTTACAAAAATGACATATTAAAATGTTGATTTCAATTTTTATTTCATGTATTTTGAAGAACTAAAGTAACTGAATATCAGAATGATACTGAATAACAGCAAATATTTCCCATCTGTATAATCAGTCCTATTTTTAAAATTTTTAATGTATTTATCATGTAGTACAATTAAAAATTGGAATATGTCTTTAGAAAATGTTCACATATGATACACTGCTTATACCATCCTCATTTACAAAACATATTTATTAATTATTCATTTGATTGCTA
>BGPR01008893.1:0-27426 GCA_013235015.1 Araneus ventricosus | reverse complement strand
AAAATTGTCATAATTAAAATGTGCTACCTGAAATAAATAAATAAAATTAAAACATTTACATATAATACAAAATTTGTAAAATGTTTATTATGAATTTGAATTTTTCTATTCCATTTCCTTGCGTTTTAAAATAAATAAACTAAGTGAAAATTCAAATAATCTGTTTTGTTTTCAATCATGCTATTAGAAATTTATAATTATAAGTTTACAAATCTTTTCACTCTCGAAACTTTTGCAGGGATAAAAAAAATTTCTTGAAGTTTTCTTCACTTCTCATTTCTCCAGCAAAACTTCATTTCGTATTTATTTATTTATTATTATTTCTTTTGCTAAAAAAATAATTATCAATAAAGTAAATATACTTTTAACTTTATTCAGTATAAAAAAAATATTTAGTCTAATGTACGGACATATTAATATCTGGAAGATAGATTCATTTACTTGCAAATACTTTTCTCTCTGTGACTTTTCTCAGTAGGTATCGCTGAAATGTAATGAAATGAAGAAACTGTTTACTTTTCTTGAATCGTGGAATTTTTTTGACATTTTTTAATTTGAATCTTTTGTAAATACGGGGATGACTGCCTTTGCAACTAAAAAAACCCTCAAATAAATAAATTTTGTTGGGAATTTATCGTCTTTTATTCGTGATTTTCTATTTTTTAAATCAGTAAAAAATTGCTTCACTTTATCGTGATTTTTCTAAAAATTTTAAATTACGAGAGTTAATTCTAATTCTTAATAATAAAACGACTTAACTATGGATAATTCCCCAGACAGTTCAGATAATCTACCTGTCAAGAGACTTCGTTTTGACGACGATGCTCTTCTTTCTGACAGTTCGAATTCTAAAGCAGACATTAGCATTTCAGAATCATTACCAGACGAAAACCTTAGGCCTTCATTGCCATCATCGAGCAACTTAGAAGATGATGATTATGATGAAGATTCTCCCTTGGAAGACCAAGAGCCAAACACTTCTTGTTCAATAAGGCTTCCAGCGCCTCCGACTAACGTTTCTAATGAGGAACCGCTTTCTTCGCCTCCACCACCAGAAGTGGACAGTGATGATGGCAGTCATCCTTCAGATTCCCAACAGAACAAAACCAAAGAACAATTAGAAGAGGAGGAAAGAGAAAGAATGCAAGTTCTGGTTTCAAACTTTTCTGAGGATCAGCTCAACAGATACGAGATGTATCGTCGATCGGCATTCCCAAAGGCCGCCATTAAAAGGTTAATGCAGTCTATAACTGGTAGCTCAGTCTCTCAGAATGTTGTAATAGCAGTATCTGGTATTGCAAAAGTTTTTGTTGGAGAAGTTGTTGAGGAAGCATTGGATGTCGCAGAAAAAAGTAATGATACTGGACCATTGCAACCAAAACATTTACGTGAAGCAGTAAGAAGACTGAGAATGAGAAATGCCATTCCCACAAGTCGTTCCAAGCCAAATATGTTTTTTAGATGATTCTTAGAGAGTCATTTCATGCTAAAATTCAAATTTTGATGTCTTCTTTCTTATATCTAAAGTACGATTTTATTTGTATTCAGTTTATATGTTGGAAAATATCAGCTACTGAAATGATAATGTAACATATTATCTTACTTGACAGAAATTAATTTGATCTGAAGCTATATGTGAACAACTTTTGCTGCAAGGTTCTCATATTTTTTTTTATGAAATTTAATGTGTCTTTTGTTCCATACAATCCACTTCTAAGGAAATTTTAATTTACGAACAGAAATCAAGACTTAATCATGAAGAGTGACTTTGGAAATTCGGATCACAACTCCTTATTCTTTAATATTTTTAGCATGCATGAATGTAATAATATTATGGGAATGATATTATTAGAGAGAGGCATTCGTTTTGGTGAAAAATATTTTACAATCCAGAAGAAGTAATATTTTATGTTCATATTTTTTTATGTTCGTATTCGTACTCTACAGTGTAAATGATTTTGTGTTTCTTGTAATTAAGTTAGATTTCATAAAATTTACCTTATAGTGCATACAATATTTTCTATTCTTGAACTTCTGTTTTCTGTCATAATTTTTTTTGAAAGTGCCGTATTTTACGTAACAAACATTTATGACGTACTGGCTATACTAAGAGTTCAGAAAATATGAATAAGAATGGTTTTTGGTATAAAAAGAGTGTTGTAACTGGTGTGGTTGTATTAGAAAATGAATATTTACAGAACTCTGAACTCTTTCCACTATATTAAGGCATGATATTTAGGAGTCTACTGTATAATAAATTCTCTGAAAGAATTCAGTGGAAATTTTTTAAAAAATGAAAAAGGTTGTAGATGCATTAGGAAATTTGTAAACTAAGATCAAAGTATTGAGTTAGGCTCAGATTTGTAATAAATATTGGGAGGGGGGGTTAAATTCAGTGAAAGGTAAACATATTAATAATGTTTTCATATTGATCGATGAATGGACAACTTTTGTTTCAACATTTATTCATACAAAATTTCACTTTTGTCTCATAGAAGCTGTAACTCTGTTCACCAAATGCAACAACCTTATGTAGGAAAGTTTGGCAAAAAAAAGTCTGAATCTGCATTTTTTTGACAAACCTGTAGTTGGTTTATTACTGCTGTTGAGTTAATAAACACGGCAGGGACAGATTTCAGTTTAATGGTATTAATTATCAGTACTTGATTAAAGATTTAGCATCATTTTAATGCCTAAATATCAATAACTTAGTAATAAATTTGGTATAAAAATCGACTTAAAAATTTGAAAAATACGTATAAATTGCTGAAGTGAAAATTTTCATATTTGAAAGCCAATGATGTACTTTTTTTAAATCAACTAGAATATTTTCTTTATTATTTTCATATTGTTGCTTCAAAGCTTTAATATATATTTTTTTATGTGTAAAATGTGAGAGACTTACCAGAACATCTGGTTGGTTGCCAAGGCGTAAACAAAACTATAATGCCTTAAAATATGCATCACATATATTTATGTAATGATAATTTTTTTGCTATGTATACAACTATCAGTCGTTAACTCCTTACAAAACCCATTTACACCCTTTTATCCCTGAATAATTTTTACTCCAAATATTCTGCGGTGTTGATGATTTACATATCAGCACCAAAAAGGTTAAGTGAGGTTTATCTGTGACCTACCCAAAAGCTGTTTTTTCATTTTAGTACTGACTGGTAAAATTTTATTTATAACTGTTGAATCATTGATTGCAAAAACTACACAAGTCAATGATATCAAAAAGCTGGAAGCTTAAAAAAATTGATTAATTTTTTAAATCAATGAATTAAAATTTGTGTTTATCTGCTAGGTTGTATATACCTATAATTAGGGTTGCCATAATTTCCAAGCATTGATACAGGACGTTTAAGTAGGTACTAAATAAATAAAGCATGAAAAAAGTCGGTAAGTAATGGCTTATTTTACTCTGATAAAAATAAACAAAGTTTTAACTATCTAATAAAATGAACACTTAGAATTATAAAGATGCAAGGCTGATCCCTTTTAGCCCAGTTTTTCATATTTTAAAGTTGATTTTACTTTCTTAATTATATAATTTTTTTTCTTTCCTATAATTATAAAATGGAGTGCAAGTCATTTCAGAATTATAATGACAAATCAAAATTGCTTCATTTGTCACCTCTGACAACCTGTTTCTTTCACCCCACCTTTGAGTTGACGTTAGGAAAACATTCTCACCACATTTGCATTGTGGGCTGGAAGGGCAAGCACATATTTACATAGAATTATTAGACATGACTTCTTATAAATATACTTTGTATCTGCAAAAAACTTCAGCCATTTCTCTTCCATACTCAATTTCACAGTTGCTTTGCAGTTTTGGTTAGTATTCTTCTTCTCTAAATAATCTTTTAGATAAACTGGTTGAATAGTATTTCAGTATTGCCAGTAAAGGGGGGATGTAATAGTTAATAATAATAATATGGTGACAGTCATTATGTAAATAGTAGAATGTGAAAACATAAGAGCAATTTTGAAGGGAAAAAATGACTCGTGTGGATTTTGAATTCATAAATAGATATCAACTTGCGAAATTTATTTCAACATATTCATGTATAAATGTTGCTTTTCCATTCTGTTAACTATGCAGTTAATATTGTTAAAAAACAGTCTTTTCAAATCCAGTTTACTTATTATTGTGTTTGTAATTTAAATAAGATGATCGTTATTGGAAATATAGGTTAAATATATTTAATGCTATGAATATTTATACCTTCTCAAAAGTTTCAATTTCAAATATCTCAAATTCCTTTCATTTTTGAACCACAAATTAAGTTTCCTTGAGATATTTTGTATTATATACCATTTCATTATTTTTGTAAATAAATGATAATTTATACTTATGTAATGGCTTCTTTTGTGTAAAAATTTACCATGGTTATCTGACCATTAAGAATTGATGCTTACATTACACACTAACTTAATAACTAATTTAAATTATTATTTTGATTGAACATTTTCATGGTTCAGTGTAACTATACACTTTCTAAAGTATTAATTTGCCTGTTACAAAAGTGATTGCTTTTGCATTAAGCAAATTAATGCTTTAGAAAAAGCAAAATTATATTAAAAATGTTGATGTGGCCTTTGAATGACATGAAATTTTAATAACCATTGAATCAAATATTTTATGTTTTATTGTTTGGGTGCCATTCTTCTATATATCAGTCTGAGGAATTATGTGATGGTGATTTATGAATATGAAAATTTAAATTGTTTAGCTATTGGGTAGTATTGTTACTATTAGCAATAGGGGGCAGGGTTTTTTCCCCTTTGATGTTCTAAAACAAATATCATTTAAGGAAATGTAGTTATTGAAAGTATTCCAATATCTTGAAAGTAAAGTAAAATAATTAATGGATGATGCAGAATAAATTTTCAAAAATAAAAATTTATTTATTGGTATACAGTGCTAGGTCCTATATTGAAATTTTGCAATATTGGAACTATAAAATATTTGTTTATGCAGCTTTTTTAAACTTTTATTGAAGGTGCTACAGAACATTAGCTTAATGTCAAATACTATCTGCAAAAATAAAAGTAATTTACTGTATTTATTTGAAAAATTAAAGGTTTCCACACAGTTTGTAACTTTACATATATTAAAACTTAAATTATGTTCTAATAAAAGAAGTTGCACACTGTTTAGTTTTCAAGCAAGTACAGTTCATTACTTCAAAAATATATATATATGGTTGACATTAAGCTGACAAGATGCTATATCGCCAGATGTTGTACCACTGCTTTCAGGCTGATGCAACAGTTGTACCAATAAGTCATTGGTTTTGTTGCCCTGGCATAGCTGATCTGAGAGTTATTAAATGTAACACGAGAACGTGCATGGGGTGACAGCACACCCCGAACTATTTAATGACATAAATACAAAGTATAATTTTAAAATTCTAGCAAGTTATGAAATGTATGATGATTGCAACATTTATTATAATTTTCATAATTTAAAAATTAATAAATAAATTAAAGTTATTCCCTTTTTTTCAAAAAGCTTGAAATCATTGAATTTTATGTGAGAAGTTTATATTTTCTTCATTTATAAATGTGGTTATCAAAATTATACAGAATTGTTAATAAGAATACTGAGTTTTATAATTAGTTTTAAAAATAATTATAGTGTACATGGATCGGAAGCATTAGATTGTGCTGTCCTATCGCCACGAGAAAAACTCTGAACAGGGTTGCCTCGAGTAGACGAGTCGAAGAAAGGAGGGAAATAGGTATAAAATCAACCACAACATTTGGCAAACTAAGCACACTTCGTTTGGTGAGGAATTCGTTTTCCACTGAAGTTCAAAGCAAAGCGAGACTTCCGCTGGTTCTATCTGCACCAAATGATATAAAGCAGTTTCCTTCACCCCCAAAATGCAGTGGAATATCCCGTTTCCATAATGACTGCCAGCGGCATGTCTAGGGTCTTTTTCTCCTGGCGGTAGGACCTATGCAGTTTTTGCATATAAACACTATTTCACAGCGCTTTTCAAGTGTATGCACGTCTTCATGGGTTAATCCCCCTGTCAATAGTTTTACTCTGCTGTCCCATATATCACCACATATGTGATGACATAATGAAGGAAGACAAGAACATATGTTACTTCATGGAGGACTAAAAGAGACCACAGAATTTATCTTCTGGTGACTTGAAAAGGATGGCAAGAACTTCCTGATCTTTTCTCTGGTGAGGGTGTTTCAGATTTTGTTTGGCCTGTAATATAAAGTTCAAGAAGTTAAAAATTCATTAGATTAATCATATGAGAATGACAGTTTTGGTAAAGTTGTTTGGAAATTTACCGGGATAAGAAAAATGAAATCAACTGGTCAAAAAAGATTTAGTATTTAAACGTTTTGATAATGCAATTTTTAAAATTTTTATATATGACCATGTATGCTTATAAGGCTCCAAATGGCACATTGTAAAAATAAAAAAGGGAATCCAAAATGTTTTTATGGACTTTTATATTTGAAGCTTTAATGCCATTGTATCAATATTAGTGCAGTTATACTGTGTGGAATTTGGAAGAAAATGAAAAAATATTTAGTGATACAGACAATTTCTTAATATATCTGAAGATAGATCTAAAAAGTGACAAAATAAAAGTTAGCTACCAAAAATGAATATTGTAGAAATGTGGAAAAACAGTTTCTAAACAGAGGAAAGAGTAAGAAATGAAATTGAGTTAGATAACGAAAAGAAGCTTGCTTGAAAAATTTCCTTTGAAAATTTCATCTGTGACATTGTACTCCACATAACAATGAATTCTATTGTTTATTCAAAATAATTATGATTTGTGTGTGCCCACAAAATAAATTTTATATAAAAGTCTATATATATATATATAATTTGTTAATTTTCGTAAACTTCTTTCAAAAATAAATAAACTTTGGAATATCTGTGTAAATACAAATTTTTCTTCCATGCAATGATGTAAATTTTATTTTTATTTAGATTTCTCTTTAGCTTAGAAATCTTAATAAAATTTTACTTGATCTGTGATGTAACGGTGGAAGGCAAACAGATATAGATACTATGAAGACAAAAAAAATTGTTTTTAATTTTCTTTTTAAAGCCAAAAATTACAACCAGGAGCGGAAAAAAAACTTTGGTTTGAGTGCCACTTACCCTTGCTACTCCACTGCTTTTGGTAAACAACCCAAATGACGAGCAAGGTTCATAGTAGTTTTAGTAAATTCCTCCAAATTATATTTTCTTCTAGATCAGGGTCAGTAGCTGTGACTGTGTGGGGTTGGCAAAAAATTTAGAGACGCCTAAAAGAACCTGACAGTATAAGGTAGACAAGAAAATTTAGTTGCAAAATTAGCTAGCTTTTTTGAACGCTATTGATTTTTCGTGAATCCCAGTTTTAAGCGGCTAAAATGAAATAAAAATTAAATTTTTCCCACAAAAAGTGTCGGATGGGGCTATCACGGTCTCTATTGAGGTTGCGAAATTTGTCCCAGAGCCTTTTTCTTTCAGACTCTTTAAAGTTTACAAATAAGACTTCAACGATGCCTTCAAAAAAATTTCTATATAATTATTTTAATGGAATTTCCTTTAAGTTGTCATTAATCAACATTTCATTTCTGTACTTATTTTTCAAGTTTGGGCTCGCAGTACAATTTTTCTGCCTGAAATAGGGTCGAGAAAAGGTTTTTTTTTTTTTTTCCTCCATTCAAAATTGGGGCTGGAGAGGATTGGGTATAAGAAATTCTGTTTAAGGGGTCTATTCTGGTACCCTCGGTTGGGGTGGGAGACGTCACTTTTCCCGTTGTTAACGTGCGGAAAAAGTGACATGTCCCAACCCAACCGGGGGTACCAGAATAGACCCTTTAGGTATTGCAGTTTTTCTGCTTTTTATGTTCGAAGTTTAAACACCAAATAAAGATATTAAAATAAACGTTTAAAAAAGTGTCTAGCAATAATTAAAAAAATATTTTAACTTGATGTAGGTGAAAGGTTTCGATCATTGACTTCATTTGTTGCAGCTACAAGAAAAAATTTATGGAGAATTGAAAGAAATTTTTATAGCCTGGTATTGAATTACACGGTAACGCATAATTTTGTCGGATTGAACCTTAAGCTATCAAATTTCGGAGAGGAAGTGAAGATAAAAAAATATGTTTTTGAGGACGTTTTACTTTCTGGTATCGTCAAAAAATTGATCTCGAGAGTTTTACGAATCTCCATGTCTTAGACCTCGCTGCGTTCGAAAAAACATTTTTCGAACTACTGCCTGTCTGTACACAGGATAGTTCGAAGGTGGAAAAAGCTAGACATACGAAATACGGTTTGTTATCTGTGGATTTCTATCAAATTTAAGGCGAAATCCTTCGAAGGAAAATCTGTATATCCTTGTGCATGTGAATATGTCAATTCAAAAACGCAAGGAGCTAGATAGATGAAATTTGGCATATAGTCTTATAACTAGAATTATAAATGCATCAAATTTTGGAGGTCCTCAGGTTGTTATAGTCCCCCGTCCGTCCGTGCCCCGGGGCGGGGACCCGGGGGGGGGGGGGCGGCCGACCACCCACCCCCCACTTTTTGTGGAAAGAATTAAATTTTTATTTTATTTTAGGTGCCTAAAACTAGGAATTATGAAGGGAAAAAAACAGTAGCGTCCGGCAAAGCTAGCTAATTTTGAAATTAAATTTTGTTGTCTACCCCTATACTCCAGAGTACTTTTAGGTGTTTAAAAATTTCTTGCCCCCCCCCTACTTTTGCCACTGTACGTGACCGCTATAATTGAAAAAGTAACAGGTTAGACGCCTTAATTTTAGAGTGTGATTTCTACACCCTAACTGTAGATATATATAAATGTCTAGACCTAATCGGTTAAAGGGAAGAAACGTTCTTCCAAAACAAATATTCTATTCTCTTCAGTATGCAAAGCGCGTCGTTTTTAGATGTAAACTAGGAAGTAGAAGTGAGACCCCGGTTTCCTACCTGCAAATAGCGCTTTACCCGTAGATACTTTACTTGCAAATTACGTTTGTTTCGTACTCATAAAGAGCATTTTATATGCTGGTAAAATGCTTACAAATATTCCAAAATTTCAATATAGATACACTCATCCTTAATTTTATTTCAAGTTTAAATGAGAAATAAAAATAGTTCAAAAAGTTTTCTATTTTGATTAATACTAAGAGTAAAGAGTAAGGTTTTGATTAATACTAAAAAGTAGTTTCAAATATGATAATTTTTTCATCTCCAGTACCAATTATGGAATCATAATTATGAAGTCATTATATAAATAATTACATAGTAACAAAAATCTGTCGAAATTTTTATCTAAAAAATTTTTTTAAGTTAGGTCATACATGTTTCACTTAATCACTGTGATAAAATGTGACTGCGACAATTGAAGCAGGTTTTCAAGCTATTCAAGTTTGATTTATTTTAGAAAAGATTAATTGAAATGTCACTTCATTAATTGCTCAGGTGAAAGTTGTGAGATGAATATTAAATATCTACCATTTTTGTAGACTATTTGTTTTTCAATGAAATTTAATCGGGTCAAAAAACTGATAAATGGATTACAAAGATTCATATTCGGTCATTAAGCTGACAATTTTTCAAAGACAAAAAACAATCTGAAGAATGAAAAATATCCGAAGTTTTGAATTTCGGAAACCTTATAATTTTCATACTTTTTCAGATTGGGGAAAGGTTAAATATTAAATTGCCTGTATTAAGTTTAACTAGATCCTGAAAGACAGGCAGCCAAAATGATCTGTAGATATTAATAAAAATATCTCAAACTAATAAGAAGGGAATTTTAGACTACCGAAATTAGATGTCTGACTGATTCAATTGAAGTGGATGGCACTGTTTTATGTAAACTAAAGTAACGGGAATTTCTGCACTTAATTCCTGAACGTTCTACGTTTTAATCTGGGCCTTCATCAGAAGGCTACCTATGCCATTTATCCTGTTTTTTCCCCCCATCCATTTTAGTCAAAAAAAAAGTAGTCAAAGCATTCACGGATGCTCAAAATGTTTTGTTTTCAGACAAGGTTCAAAGTCGCAGAATTCCTGCCTTACAGTCTCCTCTTCCCCCACGCGGGAGATTTCGAGTTTCATTTCTAGCCTCGACGCGAGGTGCCAATGTAGGCAGATCCATTGTTTTGCCGCTACCTTCGCATCGAGATCTCCAATCAGAATCGTTTTGGATTTTAAGTTATTTTGAATTCCCCCATTACGAATCATTTGCACCAAATTTGACAGGTTTTCGACCTTGGCGATATTTTTTTTCCTTCCCGCGTTCCAAACATTCCATTTTGGAAGTGCGGTGAATGGCCTGCTTTAAGCTGGAGATTCTCGGAGGGGGGGACGGCCCAGTTTATTTGGATCGCTTTGCTAAAGACGGTTGCAATTTTTAGTTCATCCATTTAGGTGGGTCATTCACGAAGGCTCCAAAACGCACTACTCCCGTCTTCAAAACAAGACCCCCCACCACCACGATCCCCTTCCCCCACGGGTGGTGTTCGCTTTTGTGAGAGAGGCTTGCTTCCCTTCTCGAGGGTCGACTTCAGTTGCATGACCGAATGCTCCAAATAGAAAACGAACGACGTTAGATTTCCAAACTTTTCGACCACAAAAGTCCAATTCTCATCGGATATTCGATTGACGACGGGTTATGCTACAAGAAGCTCCAAATGGAGTGGAACGGTGTCCTTTTGAATGTCCCGTTTTAGACGGATGGATGGCAAGCTGGGATGACGACGGTGCTGTGATTTTCAATGTTCTTAATCTTCAGACCTTGCTATTGTTGGGGGAAAAGTGGCATTGTAAATACAGTTACATAACAAAATTCGAAGTGTATTAACATAATAGAATCTTAAGTTTTACTGTTTCATAATAAGTATTAAAGAAAAACAAAAGTAGAAAGGGATGTTACATAATGGAATTTTGAATTTACATAAGGGGAATACATCGGCCATTCGGTTTCGCTCAGGAGTTATGTCAGTGTGGTGGGGCAGTAAGCCTTGGGAGGGCTAGCTGTTGATGAGTTCCCTGGGTCTTCTGATGTTCTTGGGATCGTATTCAGGATGAAGAGTTGAAAACTGAAATTGTCCCAGCTAATCTGGAATGCCTTTTTACTTTACTATTCGCACTAATGACACCACGAGTCTACATTTTATGTAAATCAACGATATTGAAAGAAACTATAATACTTAAATGTCATTATTCATTACTAAAGAGATATTATGAATTTTATTATGCATAGAAGTTGGTAAGGCAAATTTTTCAGAGGCTTTTTTTTTTCAATTATATCTATTTGGTATTTTTTAAAATGTAATTGTTACTTGTAAGTGTTGCGTCATCTCTAGCAAGCGCGTTCTGTAAAAATTTATAAAATGTATTAAGTCTACAATTGTACTAGCGGGGAATGAAACAGTGATAAATGAAAACGCTTAGCGTTGCAGAAATATTTTACTTTAATCTAAATTTATCTACAGTCCTTATAGTATGACGAAAAGAACAATTAAGAAATGAGACAAGACGGTCCAAAATATTTTTTCAATCCTGGACAACAAGACAAAAATAATACTTCATCATGAAACAACAGTAATTATGCTTTAGCAAACAGAATTTTCAGCAACAGATAATTGTATTGATAACCTACAAAAACTTTCTTATTGGTTCTTTGCCAACTTATATACAACATAACTTTAATGCAATTTCCATTTTCAGTAATTTTTGTCCCCACTGTTCCTATTTACTTCACTCACTTGTTACTATTTACCCACTTTGTTCCTATTTACCTCACTCCTTCACCTCACTGCTCCTATTTATCCTGTTTTACGGTATATGTTCCTGGAACAGTTATACCGAATTTTATTTCATTATTATATTACTAGCCGCCTTTGGCGACCAGCTTGTTCGTCGAAAATATTGATTTTGTTTAATTTCAATTTAATCTCTTATGCATAATTTGATATTTATGGTTTCCTTATCAAAGTAATTTTAAACTTTAAATTGTTATAGACATTTAACGCGGGTTTTTTTTTTTTTTTTCAGTAGCTTTGCACTTGTTTTGTTTATTGTCTACATAAATGTTCCCAATGGAGTCAAGTAACTGCCCGTGTCATCTAAAGGCATATTGTTGGCACCAGCTTCACTTACTTATTCCTCAAGCAAAATATGCATTTGATTTCAACATTAAAATGGCGAGGTACCTTTCATGTCCAGCAGCATTATATTAATTATAAAATAAAACATCCACATAAAAATAATTAAACATTAGCAACCATGGTCTTTGAGTTTACTCGATTTATTTCCTAGTATATTTACTTCTTTTAGGACTTTATTTACAGATTTCGCAGAAAAACTGAAAGATGATATAAAGAAAGAAAGTAAAATCCATTAGGATATTTACCTTAGCTTTTAACAATGGAAGAGAAGAACGCAATTAAATAGTTGTATATAAACAATTAAAACGCTTCGAATTTCATTGCAATAATGAAAAGTATTGTTTTAAATTGTGCTTTTTTTGGGGGGGGGGAATTTATTAAAATTAGGGGGGATAATTAGACAACTGCTAAATTGTTATCATTAAAAAGATGATTTTTTGAATTTTAAGATGTAAAAATCTTTTTTGTATGATATTACCTCGGGAAGTTATCGACGAAAAATACAAAATTTTGTTTAATTTTTAATGAATTAAAAATACGAAAATCTCTCCGAAGTGCACATTCTCACCACCCAATGTATATCTGTGCCAAATTTCGTATCTCTAGATCTAACGTTCTGTACTGTAAAGCGTCAACAGACACACATTCGCTTTTATTAATAGTAGAGACAGCAACATTTAATTAAAAAAAAAAATATTCGTCACTTTAAAATAACACGGACAATCTTTTCAACTTTCTTTTTCTTTTTGTACAACAAGCAGATTTTTCAGGACGAAATTTGCCTTTGTGATCGCATTTCCGATCCGATTCGATATAATTCGCAGTGTTACAATACCTCAAATTTCTACACCATGATAACAGGGAAACCCAAACTAGTTTCTTGGACAGTCGGCAAGTTCTTCAAAGAAAGCTGGCGTGGGTGAGACCTGTGACTTGAATTTTATTCTTAGAAGAAGGAGCATTGAATTCTTAGTAAGAGAAACAAAGATGAAATGCCTAGACAAACGAAATCTGCTTGAAATGACGCAGTCGTCTGCAAAGGGCCACACCCCCGAGCCATGACCTCATCAAGGTCTTCATTAAGGAAGTTGCGAATGGCATCATTATGCAAGCAGACGATTTCGAGTTAATTCGATTCCACGCTGTGTTTAGTTCCTTAATTGCTTTAAACGTGAATGATAGATCTGTTCTATTCGACTCAGGGTGCCTTCCAATTTTTCTTTTTTAGATCGAAATAAAAAGATGAAGACTGCAGAAATCTTTTCATGATTCTGATCAGGTAATGAATGTCCTTGTCTGAAGAAGTGGGATATTCCCGAGTTTCGAAATCTTTGTGGGCAGAAACAACAAATCAGATTCTGTTCGGACAGCACGCAGCGTTTACAGTCCCATTCACTGAGTAGCAGTTGGCGTGTTAACTAAACTGATGTGATAGCGAACACTGCACAACAGGTTCAATTCAGAAGTGCTCCGTCCTCCCTTTTTATTCATTACTACACTGCAAATCAAATCAATGGCAGATAAAGTTTTGAATCAATACTTGTTCAAAAGGATTCATGAAAAATCTGACATTTTTTTAAAGATGTTACCAAGCGGCTGTATACAGCAAGTTATTGTTAATGGTCTGGTAAATCTATAAAAAAATGAAGAAAACAGGAGAAAGAAAAGAAAAGGACATTTGGGACGCAGAATCCCAACATTTAAACTCGGCAGCGTTATAATAAGAAACTTTTCCAGGCTTTCAATTGTTTCCTATAAGATATCTTTAGGTTTCTCTACATTAAACGCAATTTCTTAAAATCCTTTTTATTTATCAAACTGTAATAATTTAGACTACCCTTTCAATATTGATTTTCGCAATTCCGAGAGCAACACGTAACGGAGTAAGAGCTGCAGGCGACAAGGAATAAGAATGTTACATAACTTTGGTTAAAGTGTTTCCTCTCCCTTAGTTTACTAAAAGTTGTTCTTTGAGACTTTTTTTCGTCCAAGTTTCTAAAAAAATGAGTCGCATTGAATAATTTTGGGATAATTTGATAGAATATGCTTCTGTGAGACTTTTCTATACATCAAAAATAAAGAAGAGAACCAATTTGATTTTAAAAAATTCTATAAAATTTGATAAAATATTTATACTAAATAACATCACTTTTCTATTTATCACTATTTACTAGTATTCTATCTTATACTGGTTTTCGACATAGGGTTTCGAAAAAAGGTTTTGAACATAAAAATGATCCTCCCCCCGAAAAGGGGGATCCTTTTCATCTTAAAGTGTCCATAAAGTTCAAGTGCAAATTTCACTTAAAACATTAGTTGAGGCCGCGGTGGCCTAGTGATAAGGTCTCGGCTTTAGGGCCGGAAGGTTCCAGGTTCGAAACCCGATTCCACTGAAGATCCGCCGTGTATGGGGCCTGTTACACGCTAAATCACACGCAATGGCCAAACGTCCTCCCGTTGGTGTGGCGTGGAAGGTTGGAGAGGGGGTGCCACCTTAGATGTCGTCCTCGTCATCTGACCGTGGTTCAAAATTACGAGGTCCGTCCCAAAACAGCCCTCGTGTTGCTTCAAAACGGGACGTTAATATACCTAAACTAAAACATTACTTATTTTTCAAATTAACTGCTAACCCATGGTTTCACTCGAAGAAAAAGCAAATTTCTTTCTCTGGTTGGTTGAATTAAAATCTATGCCTATTGTTTAAGAAAGGTTTAGACCCAATACAAGAAAAAAAGAATCACATAGAAATCTACCTGTAAATGAACATGATAAAAAGAAATACCTAAAGTGGTGAAAATTTTCCGGGTAAACCGAGATTGTCGCACAATAAAGTCACAATTTTCATTGCCCTCCCTCTAAAAAATTTCCTGCAGTTATTTAGGATTTTGTTAAAGATAGTTAGATGCATCACAGTTATTCAACTTCATTAAGTATTTAAATTTCAGTGAAAAGCAGTTTCTTAATACAATCCCACACCTTGATTTTACGGTTCTTAAATCATAGCCAATCAATATTTCATCCAATTTATATTTAATCAATCTGGTACTTTTTATCTATGATTTCAAAGATTAGATGTTTTATAAGACAAATTAAACGAATCAAATATCGACGTAAGAAGAGAGACCTATGAAAAACACAGCTTTCAAACCACAAGATTACATAATCGTCAAAACTGTTTAAGTATACTTTGTTTATGAGCTCAATCAGCTGTTAGATTATCTTAGTAATCTTATTTAATATTCAAAAATTGTTCATAATATTTTTATATGTTTTTTTTAATTCATTTTAATTACTCATTGTAAGAGGTCTCGTTAAAAAAATTTTGAAATGCAGATTAAAAGAACTGTCTTTTTCTAGTTTCTTTACGGATTTTTATTTTAATTCATTGTAGTTATAATTTGCAATTTGATTCTAAATTATTTTCTTTATTATTTACGTAAAGTTATCATCTATTTTATGAACAAAAATTTTTTAAACGAAAAAAAATAAGAATTTTGCAGATGAAAAAAAGAACATTCTAATCCTTTTTAACGGGTTTCTTTTTTAAAATTCTAACTGTTTTATGAATTTCCATTTTAATTGGAGAAAAATTCATTTTTACAATTTTGTATATTTGATTTTGACACAAAAAATTATAAGGCAGTTATCATAATTTATGCGGAAAGAAAAGAAATAATATATCACACGTACACTGTATTTTCCGCTGTGAATAAAAAAGAAAGCAAAATAATAATAATAATAATAATAAAATTCATTTTTACCTAATTAAAAAACATTACACAATTTACAACATATGTTACGCGAGTGGGATTTAACTCTCGCGGATTTTTATTTTAATTTATTGTAGTTATAATTTATTGTTTGATGAAAACTTATTTTCTACGTTATTTACAAACAGTTGTAATTTATAATTTAGACGGGAAAAAATTTAAAGGAATATACGGAAGAATAATCGTCTTTATCTGATTCTTCTATGGATTTGCACAAAACTTATTCAAGGGGGGAAAATTCAAGTTCACAAGATTGCATATCTGATACAACAATTGGTAGAAATTTTACACCTTGACTTATAAAAAATGATAATGCAGTTATTATACTTAACACGAAATAGAAAAGAAAATACAAATATATCACACGTTACTCTTTTTTCACGCGATGGATAAGAAAGAAAAGAAAATACTACAGATGAGTTTTACTGAATTAACGAACATGACGCAATATCCGGCTTGCGTTACACGAGTGGGATTTTACGCATTCGAGGAAAAACTCGCCAAATTAGGAACTAAACCAAGGTGTGCGTTTTACTTTTGCTTTGACCTAAAAATTTTATGCATGATTTAACAACAAAAATACAAGCGATTTTAAAACGCTTCAGTGATTTTTGAAAGTGATAGCCCGTCATTATGATTCCTTCAGAAAGGTTATTCATTCCTTTCGGAACTTAGTTTTAGCAGTGACATTCAGCACGAAAGAACTGATGAAATGTATCCTTCAAATATAAATGAAAGGAGGGAAAATTATGTGCTTTGGGTGAATTTCGAAAAGCGATTGTTAGATTGCAGAATAATAGTAAAAAAATAACTTTTATCGGTTGATGTGCTAACTTTATTTTGAAAAACAAACTTTTTTAAGGCCGTTTTCGGTTTGAAAAATTCGATAAACAGAAAAATAAAGAAAGAATAGAATTCTGAAAGACTGTTTTTCCTAACTAAGTACTGCGAATGATTCAGAACATTTCCCCTGAGCATTCTTAATACTGCTAATACTGTACGGAACGAATTTAATTTGGTTTTATTACCGAAAAGAATGCAAAGCCATAAGAAGTTGTAATTTTCACTTTATTTCAATTAATTAAACGTTTAACTTTATTCCGTTCAGTTGAAGAATTTTATTCATTTATCATTAGTTTCGAATGAATAATTGATTTTTACTTTAATAGAAATACGTTCATTAATCCAAAATCGTCTGCTTATCTGAATAATTTTATTAAAAGGGTTTCTGTTTGGTTACAATATATATATTTCTTAATTGTTTTTTTTGGTGAAGGTCTGATTTATCGGTTTACTACTGATAGCTCGTCTGTAAAAATAGTATGCATATATTCATGATATATACTTTTTGTCTCTTTTCCTTTTACAAACACTTTTTCACTACATTTCATATCAGCTGGTTTCTTCGCCCCCTCCGGCCCATAATTCCGTGAAAGAAAAAAAAAGAAAGATTTCTCTTCTGTAAAACTATTTTGATCTTTGAAATGACAGAATTAGGGAAAAAAATTAGGGATCTCCCTACTCCTACGCATATAACCATTTCATAGATTTTCTAAAATGTGGGATGATTTGGCCAGTGACAGCGACAGGGTGGCAAAAAAGTGGGGGAAGGCAACCGTCCCCACCCCAAACACACACACTTTCTGTAGAAAAATTAAATTTTTATTTCATTTTGTCTGACTGAAACTAGGAATTATATATATATATATATATATATAAAACATTAGTGTCCGAGAGAGCTAGTACTTTTGTAACTAAATTTTTACTTTTCGTTTGTCAACTCCCTATACACTTTGCCTATAAATTTTTTGCCCCCCCCCCCCCTCAGTGGCCGCCACTGGATTTGGCCGAATATATAATCCAAGAAACATTTAAACCAACTCAACTAATCAACAAATTTATTTTACATGACATTAAGAGCACTTTTTGGAATAAATAAAGATAAAGCAATGATATAAGATTTATGAAATAATTCTCAGATAATTTTCTTGTTCCAAATATTAAGAAAGCTACAATTTATTTTATCTTAATTTTAAAATAATTTATTAATACTTTTCAGATCAGCCTAAAATGAAGTTCCTTTAACAGTTAGTTTATTTAGTATCCGATAGATGGCAGCCTATGTACTGAAAAAAGGCTAAAAAGATCTTAACCTATTTAATAATATAGTAGCATAGATCAAAAAAATAAGCTTTTGTGTGGCAATTGCTTCCAAAAAATAATTATCTATCTGAATCAAAATTCACTCTGTCTGCGTTTACCAAAATTGCAATCTTAGACGAATCTGTAAAATCAACAGTTTTAGTGAGTGTGTTATAACGTATTTAAAAACTGGCGCTTAATTTCATTCTTATGTATTGTAATTATTCTAGTAACCCAGGTAGTTTTTAGCTTCTTAAAATTTTCGACCATTTTTTTTTTTTTAAATGTAAACGAAATGAATGAATATCTGCCTTCCTCATGCCAGTCTTTAGTTTTGATTACTTTCAATAGATGGCGCAGTACTCCCAGAAACTTTGAGATTGCAGCACTTGAATAACATGAAAATTTCAGAATATATAATTCTGATTCACTCCCCAACCTGAATTATAGATTTATCGGAGTCTTCAGCTTCAAAATCAAACTCATCATAAAATTTAATAATTAATTAAATAAAACAATTTTAAAAATAAAATACACACAGAATAACTTTCTGCTACTAATTTATTGTAAAAAAACAAACGAAAAAACTAGCAGCAAGAACTTCTCAATTGGGATTACAGCCTTTGTTGCTTCAAATCCCATAATCCCTCTAATTCAAGGTTAAATTTCTCAATTTTAAACACTATTTATCAAAAATCACTCAGATTTTTGTCACACACAGTGGCGATCCCAGGGGTGGGCTATCGGGCTACAGCCCCCCCCCCCAGAGCCAATCCAGAATTCTTGATATAACTGTTTGTTCTTAATTCCTCTTTTTTTAAAAATTAATAAAAACGTGACAATATTGCTTTCTGGCTTGAGAGGTTCAAAAATTTTCCTACTTTTCTAGTCATTCCACTTATACTTGTAACGGGACGTGGTCGAAGACATTTTTTGCCTAGTTATTTCGTTGTATTTTTTATTAAATTATCGAAAGTATTGTATTGTTTTTTATGATTCTTAATGTCGGTTGAAAAAGACTGTAAAGTTAAAGTGTTTTGGTTTACATAAGCCATGATGTTTGACATTCGTCACGGCGATACAAAATTCTTATGACCTCAGCCCCCTCCAGACCCAAATCCTGGATTCGCCACTGGTCATACAGAAACGGAATTGTTAACACATCACATCAAAATTCCTCCGTTTTTTATACGAGTAGTTGTTAATTTTGGATAGTACCGCACTTATTAACCAAAAGCCTCGTAATGTTTTTCAAATTTATAATTCGTTTGCGCAGACAAGCTTACGTAGACTTCTTGAACTATCCGTGCTCTTAAAAAGTATATTTAAGTTCTTCGCAATCTCTCGACACATAAAAAAATGACTTTTAAATAGAATAAAATTAAACAAACAAAACATGTATATTTAATACCAAAAAATAATGGTAAATAAATAAAAATTACTACGCAAACCTGCGCTAGTAAAAAAAAAAAAAAACCCTTATTGCTTGCTTTTGTAACAAAATTTTACTACTCCAAAGTGGCCAAGAATTTTGAACTTCAGCTCGGGTACCCTTAGAAATTGATAGGGATGGGGCAATGCCTGCAATAATATTAAAAACATGCGCTGTCCTCCTCCACGTCTGGTCTAACCATTGACACTAATGACAACACGGCCGTTCGCATGACTAAACTTCACAATTTTCAAAAGAATTATGATTTTGAACTTCGTTAGTCACTGTAGTAGAGTGAACATACTCAAATTTCTATATGTAGTAGAAGTTTTGACGATATATATATATATATATATATATATATGTAATTATCTTCTAAAACTAGTTCATTTTCAAATCTAAATTGCTTACCTATAAGCAAAAATCGAGAGAATCCGTGACATTTATTCAAACCTGGTACAATGTTTCAGGGCGGAACAAAAAATCAAAAACTGAGATCAAATTTAAAGAATGTTTAAAAATTTCATTGTCGCCAGTGATCAAAAGAAAATTTAAAAATTAAAAATTGGATTTTAAAGCTTCAAAATTTCTTAGATTAATATTTTTTCATTTGTTGACCCCTCACAACTTTCCGCTTCTAATGACATTCATCTTTCTGAAAACAAAATACGCAACCAAGAGCCACCACTGATAGCCAATCAAAAACACGACCAAAAAACCTTTTTCCAATTGCGGGAGCAATTTCTTGGATTTCTTTGAACAAAATTCATCGACCCCTTTGTGGGAAAAAAGTGGAGCATTCAATCATCTGAGAGGGTGAGATCGGCCCTGGGGCTCGTTCATCATCATCCATGCCACCTTCTGTGCAAACGATTCCGCTGCTGACCGATCTGACCCCAACCCTTGGATTGGTAAAGGAAATCTGTTTTCTCCTCATCTGCTCTCCCTTAGCTCCTTGGGGAGGGCGGTCGGCAGCGAGGTCACCAGACAGGTTGTAAGGTTTTTCTTGGGGATTCTTTCTGTTTTGATTTTAAGCGGTTTTATGGAATTCTGCGGGTGCTGCCAGACGCGAGATCTCCTGTCCATCTTCGAGCAGACGATTTTCAGATTAGGGGCTTACCAAGCCGATTTGGATTGTTTCGGCAATGCATCACTAGATGTCGTTGTTTTGGCTATTTGTTTGTTTTGTGTTTGCTTCTGACGTATAAAAATGAATTAAATTACAGTAATTAATTAAGAGAAGAATTACTGTCTGATCTGAATAAGACTGGTTATTAATAAGATGAACAACCGTCCTCCCGAAGTCCTCCTTTAGGGAGGACAGTCCTCGTTCTGTAAGTTCTGTCCTCCCCTCCAAAATTCTGTCCTCCTTTTCAACATTTAAATTAGATGACTGAATTCCAAATTCTTAAATTTCTGAAATTAATTTAATAGGGAAATAAAAAACGATGAAACTTGATAAAAGATGGTGGAAATATTCAGCCATTTCTAAAAAATGAACACATTTCATGTGAAAAAATTTATTTCTTTTCTCAATTCTGCTGTATTGTCCTCTAGAATTAAAACAGTAGTTAAAAAGAGTATTTTCTACCCTAACATTTTGACATGTGAGAAATCGAGAGGACACTCTAGCGTAAAATCTACATGAAAAGGATATTTCTTGTTAATATATTTCTAATATATTGTTAGAAGATGATAGTACTGACAAAAAAAATATTCATTCTATGGAAAGTGCTCATTTAAATAGTACTAATAGGCAAGCATAACTCCAAATTTAAAACGTTACAAATTATTTATTGTGCATTTATCATATTAGAGTGTATTCTGTAAGTTATTTTGATGAACAGTACCGTTTCTTTTATTTATGATATTTTTTCCTCCAATTTATTTGTGTCCTTTCCTTTCATTGTAAAAAAAAAAAAAAAATGTCATCTTATTATTAATCGTCAAGAAAATTATTGAATTTCAGGAAGTTGGGTGACATTGATTTATTTTATGTACAGTGTGCCAAAACCAAATTATTTATGTCAAATTAAATTTTTTATAAGATTTTATAACTTAAAAAATATTCTCTCAGAAATGAAAGAATCGAATCAGAATCAAATGAAACATAAAATGATTCTCGTTCTTAATTCAACAAATAGAGAGAGAGAGAGTATAGTGGTTTTAATAAATAAAAAACTTATAGCCCATTTTTTTTTTTTTCTCCTCTCTTCAAGTTTGAACATAGCTGCAGACATTTTACATAATAAATATTTTACTAGAATTTGTAAACCGTTTTCACTTTTGGTTTGTTGTGTACAAAAACATCTTATCATTTCAGCAATAAAAAAGTTAAAGTAAATTTTACATCAAGGGCGAATTCGTGGAACTGAATCACGTTGAAAGTTTTGATGCATCAATAAATGAATTATATTTTAGAATTTATAAACTTAACTCTTTGTTCTAATTATTGGAAATCAAAACTTGCATAGGATACTTAAATATAACAGCTGTTCTGTGGCCTATTGTCTTACATTTCTCCAAACAACAACACACTAAACAAAATAAGGCATCTAATGGAGTCAATTCATGATAACGTACACACATCTGGTGCGCCCCCCGCCAACTTGTATTTTGGCATCTGCTGCTCGTTTTTCGGAAGGAAAATGGGAATGCGACGTCACAGTACAGTGCAAGCACGAGGTGCAGACGCTGTTAAGCTAGTATCACATATGCCAGTGGAGGGACTGGGGGGCAGGGCCTTCCGTCGGACTTGTACCCCGTTCATGAAACGGGGTATTCTAACTAGTAGATAAATAACATCTGGCGAAAATTTGAAACCACCCCATTACACCCTCCTCCGTACAGCAGATTGTGTCCCCTGTCAGGTAGACTTCACGCCACCCTGGCTAGTATTATCACGCCAGCAAGGTACATGCCATTATCCGTTTCACCGCGTGCACGATCTTAGTAGCCTGACAGCACTAGCTTAATGTAAATGCTCCTTAAGCACGGTTTACATCGAGGTCAAGAAAGTACTCAAGTGAAATTAACAGTTACAATTGATAAAATTTATAAAATTAATTTTAAATATTAATTGAAATTAAAATAAAATAAAACTATTTTTTCGCAGACACATATGCAAAGAGATGGAAATGGCAAGTACTTGTCCCGACGAGGCAGCTACGTCTGTCCCCTACTTTTGCTTAGTGACAATAAGTTCACGTATGCGCAGAAAGAGCGTAATGGCACCAGATGGACCGATCACTGCACGACGGCCAAGTACAGTCGGACCTCCTTAATAACAACCCCTATATTGCGAATTCTCTATTTTGTGAACTTTTTCTGGAACCAAGAACATTTCGAGAATTTTGGTAAATAATAAATAGAGAAGTGTACTTTCATTTAATGAACTTTTCTGTGATCCAATATTTTTTTTCTCCCTGTTTTTCAAAATATTTCAAACATTTCAAACTTTATTCTTTCTTTTAACACATTTGATGGGTGATCAATGACCTTGAAGCTTGAAAACGTCAAAGGAAAGTGTTTGAGCACAAAGAAAAATTTAATTCTTCACGAGGTGGATAAAGGCGAGAAAAAGAATATTGTTTCAAAATTTGGTGATTCCTCCAAACAGGTTTATCGCAACCATAATAATAAAATCGTGATAAGATACAAAATTCATGATTCATCGAATTTTGATTCAAAACGCAAAGCATGTGTCTAAGAGAATGTGGATGAGGCAGTTTGAAGTGGACAGTGTGGAAAAAAATAAACAATACAGCAAATGAATTGCGATGAAGACGAGTATGGTATTTGGAAAATGTACCATGATGCGAAATCAACAAGCCTTTCGTATATGAAATGCTAAAATCATTAATTTTAATAAAAAATTTTTTTTAAAATTGAAATATACAGTGTATTTCCGACAATGTTTTTGTTTATTCGTTTCTTGCAGATTTCTTTTTGATGGGTAAATATATAAAACAGATATCATTTACAAAAATAAAGGCGTGATTAATTACTTTTTTTAATAATTAGTGTTTATGATTTAAAATTTGTTTTATGTAGTTTAAAAGTATTTTAAAGGTGGAATTTATTTAATGAATTTTCCATATAACGAGAACTTCGATTTCTGTATAGAGACTATCGTTACGTTTTTCTCTTTTTCAGCCACACGTCAATTTATTTTCGAGACAATATTGGCCTCATGAATCTAATTATTAAAGAAAAAGGAAAACGAGGACAATGCATAAGTATCACGTCGGAGACATTCTGCACCTGCCTGCTTTTCTGGCATGCGAGATTTTACTGAATTATGATAAAATGGCTGTGACGCAATGATTCGATTGAAATGAATGGACTCTATTACAGTGATTCCCCATCTGGGGCCCACTAGGGAGCAATTTCATTATTAAGGGGGGGGGGGCAAAATGCAAAAATGGAAAAAAAAAAAAAAATCGAAATGGGCTGGATATAACGCAACGGAGAGACGCGAGTAGAGCTGGACGATGACCAGATTTCAATATCGCGATATATCGTCTAAGATAAATCGATATTTCTCGACATATCGAGATTTTATTATTTATTCATAAGTGCGCATCTATCTCCATCTAGTGAGGGATACACTAACTATAACTAACTATTTTTTGTTGTTGTTGTTTTATACAGTTTTTATTTTGTTTTTTAGTATTTTTAATTTTTTTGTGATTGTTTTTATGCATTATATAATGTTACTTATCTGGGCTACGGCCCAATTAGCACATTGGATAAGACAGCCCTGAGGGGTGCTCTTTATCAGTGAATTGAGTAAAAGAAAAGGATATACCAGTTGGATTAAACAACACAGTACCAGTGGAATAGCAGTTTACAATAGCAAGTTGTCTGTGGCATGACAAATATGATAATGGACGCAATAACAACAATAATAAAAAAACAACAACTTTGAAATGCTTATAGGCGTGTTGAAGGAGAATAAATAAGTATTCAAAGGACTTGCCGTTTAAAGCGACACCCGTTTTGCCTGCAAAAAATCATCATAATAATTATACAGTCGATACTCGTTATAACGACCACACATTATAAAGACCATTACTTTATAACGGCCAGTGATAAAATCCCCAACTGTGTTTCCCTATACACTCTATGTTATTTTACTTCCGGTATAACGACCGTCCAGTGTCGTCTAATCCCAATACATCGTCCGAATTCAGAGGACATTCTTCGCGGTATTTTTCCAAAAAGAACATGTTTCTAAACGTAAATGACCTTGATTATTGAATTGCCAAGCTTCGTAGATGTAGAGTCTTCAGTGTTACAGTTCAACTTTGACAGGGGAGGGGGAATTACCACCCACCACAGCGCGAAAATTAAAATAGCCTAGAATAAAAAATGTTTCAAGTCCTATTGAGACGTTAAAATGTTTTTTTGAAAGGCAAGAAAATACAGAACATTATTTATTATGTTTAACTGAAATGGAAAATTAAATTTTGCAAAAATCACATATGCAGAAAAAACAAACAACCATTTCTGATTTTTTCTTTAGAAAATAAATGTTTTGTAAGTATATAACACGCTTTATTTTCTACTTTAAAATCTGTTTCAGAAATATATTTTTAATTCATAAAATTTTATTTTTAATACCATTGATAAAAAATAACTTCAGTATTTAGTTGGAATCTCTTTAAAAATCGCCTATTTTTACGAAACTGCTGAGGGTGCATGTGTACATTTTTTTTATTTTATCCACTATAGCGACCACTCGTTATAAAGACCTTTTGCTGTGGGACCCAGAGAGTCGTTATAACGAGCGTCGACTGTAATTGAATTAGCTAATTAATACTATGCACCTGACTAATATGTATACCAATAATTTCATGCATCTGAGGTGTTATGCTATCGTAAATTTGCGTGGCACTCAATTTGTGTTGTACATTTCATCTAGTGTATCCAGGCCCGGATTAAGCCCTGCGGGGGGGGGGGGCTTAGGCAATGTTAGTTACGGCGCCCCCTTAACCTTCCCCGATTTCCAAAACCGGATATTTTTTATTGATTTTAATTTAATCTCTATACATGCAGGTTTCTTAGTAACACATATTAGGATAAACTGAAATAAAAAAAACATTTAAGTTGTGAATCACCATCAAAAGAGTTGGTTTTATTATAAAAAAATTTAAATCGCGTACAAAAAATTAAATTTAAAAGTAATTTTAAACAAAAATTTAACATTTAAAATTTTTTAAAAGATTTGCAGAGCTGTTGACATCTGAATTAGTCACCCAACCACGAAATATACCGGACCACATTGATCTGTAAGAAAATTTGAAAACACGAAAAAAAAAATTTGAAGAATAATGTTCTGAAATTTAAGCAATATTAATTTGGATGTGTTTAAGTACATGGGCTTAATCAAATTTAAGCCCAAAATTGGATTACACTGAAAATACCACAAAAAAATTTCTCGGGCCCCCAAAAGTTGCGGGGTCCATAGGCAGTTGCTTACTTTGCCTATTGTAACAAAAATCGCTCTGTGGGTGTATGGCGTAAACAGTCCAACACGCAGGATAATGGAGAATTAAGGTTTATTCACAAATATGCAGAAAAACACATAGCGCAGGCAACAAGAACAAGATATTGCACAAATTAGAAACGCAAACAGACAACAATTCACAGGTAATAACAGCTCAGCACTTTCAGAATTAGCAACACGAACAGTCAATAAATCACTAATAATGACAATAACAGCACTTTCATTAGCGCTCAGCTCACCGGCTTTCTAACTCGCTCTGTAGACGAAACTCCAAAGTTGTTCCAGTCGATCAACAACTACCCCTCTGTGATCCAAATGCGGTTCTTTTGTAGTCTCCCAGACGGGCCGTGACGTCACATGGAATCATCTCGTACATTCAAGCGTATCTCCTCTCCTAATAGAGATATCGAGAAAAGGGTCGCATTTTCTGGAATCTTCGAATTGTCGCCAAGGGCAGGAGTCCAGGCCTAGCTGCTGCCAGTCATCCCATACTTACCCCTGTAAAACTCTCTTCCCAACCATAAGACTAACATTGCTGGGAAGCGACTTTCCATGTTCGTAACACTATTTAACAATCCATCCCCTGGTGTATCCTTTTCTTTTACCTAATTCACTGACAAATAGCCCCCCGCAACGAACCCCCTTTACATTTACGACCCCATGTTCTATTGCGAAACAGGAAGAAAAGGCCCAGGAGGGGAGTCCCTCATATCTCCCGACCAACTGAATTTACCCTGGCTCTCGACTTGCCAAGAGGATTTTTTTTTTTTTGCAATACACAAACAACGAGTATTGTAACATTGAAAGTGTCATTTATTTCCTATCATAATATAATAATTAATATCACATTACAACAATTGTTTCAACTATGCAGTTTTAAATAAATTAATTTCAAACAATGAAGTAAGAATTTATTGTCTATAACTATTAGAATATATATTTATAGCAGCATTTATTGAAATTGTTTTGTTTCCATATTTTATAGTATTCGGCATAAGCAATTTTTTTATTTGCTTTTGTTTCTGTTTAAATTTTTTCATCAGAATATGTCCCACCTAAGTCTCTTTTGTGATTTCTTATAGTGGCTCTTGGAAGGACGCAATCGTTCGCGATGGAACCTTGCAAGCAAATGATGGTACACTTTCAGCATCCACAGAGTAGTTTTATCTCAGCGTGCAGGATATTTCGTGGATTATTTACCTCTCATTTGAACGAACGATAGCATTCGAACATAGACCGCAAAATTTTGATCTATTCTCGTGTACATATACACGGAACAATAGCACTGATGAAAAACGCATACGCGACATAATGGTTGCTCCTGATTATCTACTGCTGAGACTTGATGAAAAGATGTCGGTCATTTAGTCATTCAAACAAGCAATACGTAACTGAACCAGTTT
>BGPR01008892.1:0-41014 GCA_013235015.1 Araneus ventricosus | reverse complement strand
ACATATATATATATATATATATCAATGTCATGAAAATCAATAAATGTTGAAATAAAATGGAGAGACTGTAGTTAATTGGTAAAAGCGTATAGATGCTCATCAGGGTAAGTAAAATCTATACGAACCGCTAAAAAATTAGTGAAATCATAATGTTTTCTGCGAACAGTGCTGGCATAAAGCTAAAAACACCGTCCTTTACCCCGAACATTATGATAAACCAAGAATTTGAATGAAATACCAAATATTAGAAATAATTTTACGAGAGTACTGAGAGATGCAGCCAACGGGAGACGTGACAAAGGAGTAAACCTAACGCGTCATGTAGGGTCCGGATGTTTACAAAATATCAAATTACTTTCTTTTGCGCCAAAATTCTAAGGTTGGGGGAGTTTCGATGAAGATTATGGAATCGATGGAAACAAAGATGAAAGCGATTGTTTATTCCCCCCCCCCCCGTATTATATATATATTCCCCTTTTATTTTCTCTCTATAAGAACTCTCGGCTTTTTCTTACCGCGGATTTTTTTCTTGACATTTTGTTTTATGACTGTTTATGTTGTATATGTTGCTTTTACAATTATGCTATGATTGTTTCTTATTTGTTTTATATATATATATATATATATATATATATATATATATACACACAGGTTGTCCACACTTATCGTGGTCCAATAGATAATTTCTAAACCATTAGAGATAGACATATAGTTCTAATTCGAAAAATGCTTTAAATGGAGGGAAGAATTATAATATATGTTTTTTGATTGAATAGATATATTCCTAAAAAAGTTACAAAATCTAACTTTTTATGCAGTCCCCCGGTCCTGTCAATCATATTTAGTAAAATATTTTTGACACTCTAACATTTTAAACAAAAAGTCCCACTCTTTTGCGACTAAAACTGACCGAGTTATGGAGATTTGAATATCTCTGACTTAGACCACTTTACACCATTTCAATAGCCGTCTTGCAGACGATTCACCAATCAATGCGCAGCAGTTGCTCGACGAGGCCGCTGATTGGTAAAAATCGTGAAATTCAAAGCTCCATACCTCGCTTAGTTTTAGTCACTGAAGAGTGGGACTTTTTTTGGTTTTTTGTCTATCTCTAACGATTTAGAAATTAGCTATTGGACCACGATAAGTGTGGACAACCTGTAAATTAGATGCCCTTATATGCTAGAAATTAGTGAAGCTTACCGTAAAAGGAATAAAAATATATTGTTTTATAAAGCAAGAAACAGGTGAAGACTCTTGAAGCTCCCCTGACTTCGACTCTCGACTAGCATTTCGCGGCCCATTAATACGCTATCCGAGGCCCACAAGTGGGCCGCGGCCCATGGGTTGGGAACCACTGATCTAGAGCACTAACGTGTCTTTACGTTCCAAAACCTCCAAGTATGACAAATTTCAGACCAGACATGCCAAGCCACACGTCGTGGATTGGCGCCTTAATATATTGAATTAGAAAAGCAGCCGGCCTACCTAGGGCCAACCTATGGGCCACGGCCCATTTGTGAGCCTCGGATAGTGTATTAGTAGGCCGCGGAACGCTAGCCTAGAGACAATGTCAGAGAAGCTTCAAAGAGTCATCACTCGTTTTCTGCCTTATAAACAATACATTTTTAATCCTTTTACAGTAAGCTTTACTAATTACTTATTATATAAGTGCATATAATATATAATATAAAAAATGTATTACATGTGTATATATTTTTTACTTGTTTATTTAATTAGTGGGCCTCAAAATATTTTTTACATAACAGGTGGTCCGCACAACCACCTTTTGGGCTGGAAAGGTTGAGAACCGCTGCTATATGGAATTATATCTCTCTCTGCGAGCTCCATAGCTCAAAAACGGAATGAGTTAGACGACTGAAATTTGGTATTTGGTCTGAACGCCGAAATTGTAATCCTCTTTCAAATTTTGGACAAAATCCGTCTGCAGGAAGTCAATCGGTCTGTGTGCCTGTGAAAACGATAACTCCAAAACGCAACGAGCTGGACGGATGAAATTTGGCATGCAGTTTAATCCAACAAGCAGGATAGTGGAGAATGGCGCTTTATTCTTAAATATTCCGGAAACTCGAAGCACAAGTAACAGGGAAAACAGCACTTCCACAAATTAGTAACACAAGCAGACAACAAATCACTAATAGTAACAGTAATTGCACAAAGAATAGCTCTCGGCGTCTAACAGCTGACCAACTCACAATGCGAGCAAGACTCCAAAGAGAGATTATTATTCCCTCATTCGAGCATGCCGGTATTTATAGCCATCTCTACAGGACGTGACGTCACATGGAAAATTCCAGAAGAATCTTCATAACTCCATTCCTAATAGAGATAGAGCGACAATTCTTGCATTTTCTGGAACCTTCTTTTTTCCGCCAAAATTGTCGCTAAGTTTGTTGTGATGAATAAGGCCTTCCCCGGCTTTCCATAAGAACCCCTGTAATTGTCTCTTTTCAACCATAAAACTTACATAGTAGGGAAACGACGTTACAATTTCGTAACAGTATCAAATCTTGAACAAATTCCTTTAAATTGTTAAATCACGAGTATGAGAACGTGACAACTCAAAATCGCAACAAGCTAAATAGATGGATTTTAGAGAGTGATTCTTGCAACAAAATGTAGTTCGGTGTCAAATTTTTGAACAAATCTGCCAAAGTGTAGACTGCCTGCCTTTTGTGCCTTTGATTGCGATTATTCAAAAATGCAACGAACTAGAAAAATAAATTGTATCTGGTCTTGATGCAGTTACGAACATGGAATGTCGTTTCCCGGCAATAAGAGTCTTATGGTTGGGAAAAGACATTTACAGAGGTTCTAACTAACTATCAAGTGAGGTGACCCAATGAACCCGATCTTGGCAACCATTTTGGCGACAAAAAGAAGATACTCAAAAATGCTAGAATTTTCGCGATATCTCTCATAGAAGCAGAGATCCAGATTTCTCTAGATATTTCCATGAGACGTCACGTCCTTGTGTCACTAATTTGTGCAAGTTCTGTGTGTTTCCTGTTACCTGTGTGTTCGCCTTTCCTGAATATTCGTGAATAAAGCATCTTCCTCCCTTATCCTGCTTGTTGGGCTGTCTTCACCTTACAGCCACAGGACGATTTTTGTAACAGTATTAAAATTGTAAATCTGTGACAAATTTTGGGTCCAATCTGACAAAGGGAAGAGGTCCAAAATGCATACTCGATTCCCTTCATTGTACGACGAAGCTAAACACAAAAGGTTAGATAAGCTCTATTGTATAAGTATACAAGAAAGTTGGGGGGAGAGCACTCCGGCTGGTTTTTGTTACATCTTTACATTTTCATAGTGACGCAAGCCAAAGATTGAAAATCACTTCTTTATACAAAATCTCCTGAAAGCACATAATATCTTTTGAAATAGCCATCGGGAGTAAATGTAAAGAACCTGTCTAGATGAAGTCAATGCATGCTCCATCTATACAGGTGACATCATGTGCGTCGCGTTTATGTAATTTTGGAAACCAATGCACTTCTTGTAGCAGTACGTGACAAAGTAAGAAGAGGTTAAACCAGTGGTGGTTCGTTCAGAGCTTCAGAGTTGTAGCACTCCCTGAAATTATGTTAAAAACTTGAGTTTTTGTTTATTTTCTTATTTGATTACTTTCCCACTTTGAGAGTTTGATTATCAACTGAAATAGGAAAAAAATCAATAACAGTGTTAAAAAAATGGGTCAACAAGTAAGAGAGACACAGTTTTTGGAGCTGCAAAGCAAGTAGTCCTCAAAAGCATCAAAATTCGCTCACTGATCACAACGAAGAGATGAATCGGGAGAAGAAAAGCAACCCTTTTTCCCTTTGAATTTGGAGGCGCTATAGTTAAGAGATAGGTAAACTAATTAGATAGTTCAGTTTCAGCCATCGGTGACAGATTTCCATTCGCAATGGCTACTGATCAGCAGACGATGCGCGTTTACTGGTTTCTTTTTTTTTAAGTTTTTTTTTAATATCTCGAAAACTATTCAGTTTTCCCATTACATGTGAATTAGCAAATTAAAGAGCGTAAAATTCTCTACATATACATGCTTTTATTTTTATTCCAGTTTCAATATTTTCGCAGATAATGGCGCTTTGATTTCCAATAATTTGCGACCCCTTGAACCACCGAAACGGCGTGCTACCTATCTGAAAAAAAAACTTTTTAAAATGCGCTCTCATTTAAAAAAAAATTCGTAGTTGAAACATTATTAGTTTTTTTTATTAATTTTTAAAAAGTGTCCAACAATTCCCGGACACCCTGTATGTTAAAATATTTTATTTCAGCTGCTTTTTTAAAAAAGAATTATTAAAATTATTTATGCTCTGGTTAAAAGAAAAAAAAACGTTCATCTTAGGCCATTTACCAAATTTCAGAATTTTAAAATTAATAATTCTACGCTTGGGACTGAGAGGGTTAACAAAAGTTTACTGTTGACATAATTTGTTTGCTAATTTCCCATTATTTTTCATATGTGATTATTCCTAGTTATACTTTCCCTACATACAGCTGGTATATTATAAAATATAATTCTGAATTTTATATTTCGGCTGAGGTTTCCTGTTGTATTCGTGATTTCACTCATGTTGCACTCTGATCAATGTCATTTAGTCTTTATCTTTATTCCCGAAGATCCATTGTCATTATATTCGAATGACAATTTAGGTGCCTTTTATTTTCTAGAATGTTAATTATTCATAACATCAATTTAGCTACGAAATGTAACAGTTTGTAGCATTAAAAAACAACTAAAAATAATCCATGAAACCCAGAAATGGTTCTTTCTCATCCCCAGGGAGGACAAACGTCCCTTCTCCTCCATTAACTCGAAGTAGGCCCCATTTTCGCCCCTACTTCCGGCTTAACATATTTGCATTTCCTGGACTCTCCCCTTCCTATTGAAGGGGGTGTTCGTTCCGCGCAATAACCCCCGGGTGCAATTAGTACACACCATTCATATCTACGCAAGAACATTCTGGAATTTAATGAGTTGTAGACACAGGCAAACTGCGTGCGTGTCATCACTTCACTTCTACAAATGCGTCCTCACTTTTTTGGTATGTGTTTACTTAGCGTTGCCATGTGCACTGTGCCGCACGAATGTCTGAATATGAAGTACAAACAAGGACATATTCATACTTATAGCTTAATTTAGGTTTCGTAGTTCCCCGATAATCAAATTGGAGTGTCTGAAACATCAGTTTATGAACGTTTAGTAGGAGTCATTCCATCATGTTTTGGCGACGAAAAATGTGACTAAAATATCATTATCGTTGGTCTTTAGAAAACTTTAATAGAATTGGTTTCATCGAACAATCTTATTCTAAAGCAGTGTTTCCCAGTGTGGGCCCACGCCCCACGGGGGGTGCCGATTTCATTGTTGCGGAGGGACAATTCGAAAATGGACCCGTCCAGAGTTTGAAAGCAACCGTCTATTGTGATTTAACTAGTGTATATAAATTGTCAGATAGAAACAGAATATTTTTCTTAACGCTGTTACTCGCTGAATGATTTTCAAAAAAATATATAAAAACGTTTTTAATCTCCGCAACTTTTTTTAAAAAAATGATCAAATTACGAAAATTTATTGTTATTAAAGTTATTTCCTACTTGAATTTCAGTTCTCAATATGGTATCTTTTGAAAAATTACCTACAGTGTTTCTGAACAATTACGTAGTGATGTCTTCCTAAAACATATCATTCAGTGAACAATTTAATTTTTGAATATTAAAAATTACGTATGGGGCATAAGAATTTTCGCAAGGCTTAGGTGCGGCATGGCACAAAAAAAGGTTTGGAAACATTGTTCTAAAGGCCGATATGATATTCTAAGATAGAATAATAAGACTGATAAGATATTCGAAATTTGATGGAAATATCATTAACGTTAGTCCCTTGAAAACTTTAATAGAATTGGTTTCATTTAACAATCCTATTCTAGACTGATTGGTTATTCTAAATGTGACTGAAATATCTTTAACGTTGGTCACTAGAAAACTTTAATAGAATTGTTTTCATCGAACAATCCTATTCTAAAGAAATTTATAAGGAAAATTTAGCTAATTAAACTCATCAGAAAATTCTGCGACATTAAGTATTCAAGGAAAAACTTCGAAGTTTTTATTAATATTTATTATCAGGAATTTTCATTTAAAAAATGCTTCTTCATATCACAAAACTGGTTGAATTGGAGAAAATGTGACAGAAATATGATTCATTAACGTTGGTCCGTAGAAAATTTTAATAGAATTGGTTTCATCGAACAATCCGATTCTAAAAAAATTTATACGGAAAATTTAGCTAATGAAACCGAATAGAAAATTATGAGAAGTAGGTATTCCAGGAAAAACTTCGAAATTTTAATAATATTCATTTCTAGGTGGATGAATTTTCATTTAAAAAATATATTTTTTGCACCCAATTACTGATTGAATTAAATGTTTCTGCTAGGTTTTTTAAAATTATTTATAGAAGTAAAATTGTTATTTTCTTACCGTGGAATTCTTTCCTGCTGAAAAAAAGAAAGCTTTTGTAAAGTAATTTTTCATTTTATTGAAAGAACAAAAACGTTAAATCGTTTTCAAGATTGGTGAAGCATGCGTTGCTCTCACCAAAGGATTTTTTATGTCGTTAAAATTCGATTATATTAATTCTTAGCATTACTAACATATTCACAAGCCAGCAAAAAAAAGATGTAAAAAAGCAAAACAAAAGGAAAGAAAGAAGCTGGCATAACTTTAAACTGGATTCTGCTTTAATTATAAATGACACACAGAAACTTCCTTTTTTAATTTTAATTTTCTCTTTTTTTCTGTAGAGTATCGCGCTTGAGTAAATTTAAAGTTAAACCGAATAAAATATGATCCTTGGTTCTTTTTCGCGGAAACTTAGGAAATTCATTTCTTTTCAACCTCTAATGGAATTTCAAGAGAAGTGAATTATTATTTTATCCCTCATTTTCTTTTCTCTCCTTTTTTTTTTCTCCGAAATCCAAAGTCTGAGTTGGAAAATATGATCAAGACTATTGTAGAGACGGAAAATGAAGTTTAAGTTTCCGAAACTTGCTTTCAAAACAACAAATTGCAAATATTGTATATAATGGTCTTATCTTTAGATTTCCTTTTCTACTTCGGTGGAATGGATGGTAATATGAGCCGAATCTTGAAAAAGAAAATTATTTCACAATATAGAGTACACTTAATTGTCCAGTCTTCTTTCGTGATGCTCGGATCAAATTTCAAGTTTTGAAATAGCTTTAAAAAGTATGGAACGTCTCGAAATAGACCACTTAAGAACTATCTATTCTATTAATCTATTCTATCCATCCAGCTATTCAAGTTTTTGAATTATAGTGTTCCCCTGAACGGGGACAGACAGAGAGACAGACTTTCCTTAGACGGATTTTATCCAAAATTTGATAGTAGTTTGTGAGAAATGATGAAATTTGTCAAATTTATCAGAATTCTTCATTATGCTCAAACATTTCGTCATACCAAAGAAAACGAAAAAAGGCAGCTTAATTAAATGAGTACATACCTGCAGTGAAAATAAAAATATTAATTTAAATAGCAGCATTATTACTTTTTAAATCCAACGACTAGCCCTCAGACAAATGGCGTGTCTTTATCAGATGGTGTACAATTCATGCAATCATGATATGCACATTATATCAAGGAATGAGATGATAGCAAAAAGAAGAAAAAAAACGACCGAGAAAATATCATACAATAAGAAAATAATTATTTCAGGAAATTTTCTTGCGGGAATTCCAAAAAATGATTCAGAAATCATTAATTCAGTTATATAAATTTTTAAAAGATGATTAATAGCTACAGTAAAGCAAAGAGTGCTTTTCCCTCGAATTCTCGTGTACTTCCACAGTATGGTGCGTTTTGAGCTTAACTTCGTCCTATAGTGAAAAAAATCAAGTCTGCATTTTGGGACAGCACCTCTTGCCGTAGGACGGTTTCGTTCAAAATATGTAACTGATCTGCAATTATTCTGGCGCTATTATTTTTTTCTAGCTAGCAGACAGATACTGAATTAATGCAGCCAAAGTCACAATGTTTAAATAATCCTTATGAATGGCCACTCGAACTCCTCAGAGCGGCAGGGGTAGTAGCCGTTCAGATACAAAGAAATCTATTCCTTCCACTCTTTGACTTTGGTTTTTATTAAGTAAAAAGGGGAGGAAAGAAAGGGGAACAAAAAGTAAATCTGCACAAAAACATCACCGGAAATCAAATCGAAATTAATCAACCCTTTAACGATGTGGATAATAATCAGAAAAGAGAACCCCGACCCTGCCCAAGCATCCTGGACATCCGGCCGCCGCGACAAAAATACCGGCGCTGTGGCCAATGCAAAATATCCCCCATTACGAGCGGCCCGTGCGACAACCTCCCACCTTTACCAGTTATCGGTTGATGGGCTCTAAGAGCAAAATCGGATCCCACCGGAAAGCGAGACTCTGTGGTCTCCGCCAAGCTTGTAGTGATGTGTCGTTCACTCCGGAACGAATCCGCGGATCCGGCTCCTCAAAAGCAGCGGCGGACTGGCCAGGTTGCCAGCATGCCCGATGGCAAGTGGGCCCCCTTACACCTAAGTCAATTCAGGGCCCCCAGGATGTGTGTGTCTAACCGAGAGGAAGGGAAGAATTCTTTCTGTAGCAAGTTTCCTGTGTATTTTCTAAGCAGAATAGCAAGTAGTTCATATGGTGTATTTTAAAAGAACTTTAAGGAGTTTGAAATCCATTTTTGAGTGATGAATGATGTAATGATATTAGTGAAATTTCGAAGTTAAAGATCATAAAGACATTATTAAGAAATTCATTGTCTGAGGAGAACTTGAAATCATAAATATTGCTATTATTGAAAGAGAATTTTTAGATGATTTGGGTGCAGTAATTATTGACAGATTTGCACTAGTAAACTCCAAAGTTTGTTGACTTGCCCTTAATGAAATGGACTACATATAATACACTTCTGTACTTTTGAGTTGTTAATCTTTGACAGTAAGAAGTATTTTTTAAAAATATTGAAATTCTTAAATAGTTTGCACTTTATTTTGAGTTTGGTTAAAAAAAAATTCTCCAAATGACAATATAATTCCAAAATTACAGTATACTATCCACCGCCAAAACTATTTAATATTCTATCATAAAATTGTATTTATATTTGGTATTTCTTACTTCCAATAATATGTATAATGCGTGTATACTGACTAGGAATAAATTATATTAACTTATTGATCATAATTTATTTTATTTGTAATAAATGAAATTAAAAAATGTATTTAAGATAGCATTGTAGATGTGGATATAGGGCCCCCGCCCCCACTGCCTCGTGGCAACCACTATTTTCAGACTCAGTCCGCCACTGCTCAAAAAGTACGACCTGAACCGATTCCGACCAAAAGAAACGAATCTGCGGAATCGGATACATGAATCCGCGGATTCGGATTTATGAATTGGAATCGGATTTACTGATTCCGGGGCATCATGATTCCGATTCAGAATCACTGATTCGGATCCATAATCGGATTTGTTTCGTTCTGGAATGAACGACACATCATTTGGGGTCATGGATGCAGATAACTTTCTTCGCGTGGAACAAGAGATGCTAAGATTCGGTTGATTTGAATGAATGCAATCCGTTACGCTGTGCATACAGATCGATTTCTGAAGTTGTTTATAAGGAAACAGTAAATAAATCCATTTACGTTTCGGACTCGGAACGAATCCGCAGCTAGACTCGGATTCGTGGATCCGACTACACAAAAGGAACGAATCTGACACATCACTACAAGCTTATGTGGTGTCAGCTATCCAAATATCAGCTGCAATAGCATTCTGGTTGTGTTGGATTGGGTAGTAGGAATGTCTTCTGGCATCCCAGGATTCTATTGCAACTAGCTAACTTATCGTTTGATTGCTTACCTTCTTGCTCATTAAGAATATGTTTCAGCATGGCTTTGTGGTGTTTCTGGCAACACATTATCGGAGGAATGTATTAAGAACACTGGAAGAAATCGGTGCAGTGGTTGACGCTGGGGGACTTTGTCAAGGTTTTCACCCCATAGAGAATGTACAGTTAGTAGTGTTTTTTCGATTTCTCTCGAAAATGGAGAGCGGTTGGGGGAAAGAGACCATAGGTAACCATTGATCTAGGGGCATGGCCAGATTTCCCATAGGGCCAACCTAGGCTGTGGGCAAGGGTGCATATACAAAAGAAATAACTATCAAATATTTACAAGTTTTCCAGTGTTATTTTGAAAATGCCATATACAGTGATGTTTTTTTTTAAATTTGCATTCGTTACATTAAATATATTGAGTGATAGATTTCTGTCTTCTAAGAATCCTTGCACTTCTTTGCATTGAAACAGATTTAATAAGATCTGTCCACTGCAATGACCTTCAAGCCGATTCACGGACAAAAGCACGAACGAAGAAGTTCTGGTAGGCATGTTTAAAAAATAAACTATTGTATATTAAATCGAAAATGATATATTAACTTTTTTGAGTGGAGGGCGCAGCATATGCTTCTGCCTAGGGCGTAGAAATATCCAAATCCGGCCCTGTCTAAGGGTCATGAGCTTCCATCTGAAATAAAAATTGGTGAAATCGGTCCAGTGGTTGGGGCTGGGGGACACATTCTTTGGTTTTGCCCATTATTTTAAATATTGTTACGAAAATCGTCCTATGTGTGTGCGGTGAAAACAGTCCAACAAGCAGGATAATGGACAACGACGCTTTATTCACAAATATTCAGGGAAACACGAAGCACAGGTAACAGGAACAATAGCTCTTGTACAGATTAACAACGCAAACAGACAGCAAATCACTAAAAACGACAGTAACAGCACTTTCAATAACGCTCGGCTCACCAGCTTTCCAGCTCGCACTGCAGACGAAACTCTAAGTGATACCTCGAAGGCGTTCGCACTCCAAAGACGTTCGTAGTCCATCAATACACACACCTTCCCTTGATCCGAACACGGCGCTATTTATAGTCTCCTCGACAGGCCGTGACGTCACATGGAATCATCTGGAGAAATCCGGATCTCGGCTCCTAATAGAAATGTCGAGAAAATTCTAGTATTTTTGAGATCCTACATTTTGTTGTCAAATTCGGGGGTCGATAGCTTCATTCCTCAGGAATTTCCATACATACCCCTGTAGAACTTTCTACCCAAACATAAGACTAGCATTGCTGGGAAGCGACTTTCCACGTTCGTAACAATATATAGATATCTGGTTTTGGAAGTTAGGGAGGGGAGAAAGGAAGGGCCCGAGACTTGCATGGCCTATAGGCCCCTACAGGACATAATCCGGTCCTGCGTGCAAGGAATAGCAAACCTTTCATGAATATTTGCCATGCGATTTCTAGTTAAGACAAAAGACAGTCAAAACTAATCGGACTAGCTGTTTCTGTTTCATCGATTTTGAACCAGGGACGTTTTTTCTAAATTAAGAAAATGTCTTATTTGGATAGCCATTAACCGTTTCAGCCTCGTTTCAAACTTCCCTTGTCGCCAGAATAAATCAAATTTATGCGTGACGTCAGTAAACTAGTTACGGAGCTATTTTGGCGCCTTAGCTATTTGCTCATAGTTCAGTAGCCTGAAATTTAAACAACAACATAGCAAGGTAAAGGCTTAGTTTTCTTTTCTTTCTTTTCTACCCAAATAATTACTCTATTTATGAGGCAATCTGAGGTTTGCGTGCTTCGGACAGCAGTCATCGACAGCTACCGGAATACACTACACTCTTGTTCTCATGCCAAAAACATCATATAATATACCTATGTATATTCGAAAGTACTTTCGATTTCATGAAATCGATTATAAAAAAAAAATTCAGTAGTGAATTTTTTATTTGATTTTATTTTACTTTATTTTTTGTCTCTTCACGAGTAGAATCGTCATTGTTGGATGGAAAACAATTCGTAGAGTTCAGTTTACTAACAAGAAAAAGCGGAAGTTATGAGAATTGTCATGGCAACAGTGTTTTGTTTAACATTCATAATAGTTAACGAAGTGGCGATGTAGACTGTCTCTCTGTTTACATATTCAGGTGCAAGTTATTTTTCTATGAGAAATAATAATTACTAGAATATTCAATTCACCTGGAATATATTCAGAAGAATGCTCTTTATAGAATTATTATTAATCAAAACAAAAAGAATTCAATAAAATTCTACGACATTTCCGAGTTAACACTTTCGCATTCATTTGTTTCGCAGTGAAACCACACATTGACCCTTTTTTTTTTTACTGCGCATGGGCGAAAAGTAGCGTAATTTTTCTTTCATAACTTAAGAGCCAGATATATAGGCCAACTTATATAAAAATTCCAGTTCAATACCGTTGGTATTCACAAAGATATCGGCATTGCAAGAGTTAAATCGTTTTTGATCTCTAAGAGAAACGAAATAAAGAGGGTTTTTGCACAAATTGGTATTTTTTAAAATTGAATCTTCGAAAGTAATATTGAATTTTACGAAGGTTGAATATCCTGAATACTCTCGTGTACTTATAAGTTAAATACTCTATCGGCCTAGCCTAGTCTGTCCGTCCCGCTGGAGCCGAGACGTGGTTCTGAGCTATTTCGCTGGGACTAATGTGCTTCCCTAAAGGAAGAGAAGTGAAGGGACTTGGGTTTTGTTTTGGGGAGAATGTTGTTGTGTGGTGTCTCTACCGGAGCGGTGAAAATGGTGGTGATTTGCGAGAGTTCGGCTAGAATGCTGTAATTCAATTTTAGGATGTCAGCAAGATGCTAATTATATGTAACAGCGCTGATTTTGAATGATATTGACTTTGGTTTTCGGGTTAATTTAGTTTCTATGACCCATGAAATAATTTATTCATCTAAATTTGTTTTTATGTTAAATGTTATGTCTTGTGTCTGTAAATAAATGTCTTGAAAATTTTTAAAGTACAGTTTTTATTTCTAAGACATAACAATACATAATTTAAATTGCATTTCGATGATAACTTATTCGGAGGAACAATAGCCCGTTACTGTTCACTGGTTTCACTGTGAAACCACAAATTTCTTGAAAATAAAAAATACTAATTTTTTTTGCTTTACATATTTATGATCAGCTAGATGTCTAATACGCATTTGTGAAATTAATTTAGTAATTTTCAAAACGAAACATATAGTGAGCTTGAAAGGGTTTAAAGGAACCAAGCATATGTTCCCAGCTAAAAAAAAACTGGAAAAAATCTGAAGGTATTTGGAACATGTTTTCTTTAGATTTTCTGTAGAAACAAAATGCAGAATATCTGAAGAAAACTATGTTCCAAATACCTTCAGATTTTTCTACAGTCAAGGTTTAATTATTAATTTCATTAATCTAATTTGTGATTCAACTTACTTGCACGATGCCGATTCAGATTGTGACAAAACATCAAACTCATCCTGTTCGGGATACGAACCCGCGTCCCTCTAGTTGGCGGGCAGGAACGCTAACCACAACGCCGCAAAGGAATACACGAGATGGGGATAAATTAATCTATTTGCCCATTTTTCATTAAAACTTCTATGATTGTGTAGAAATGTTATATTTTTCTGTGTAATAATGATTCAAGTCCGTAGTTCAATTTGTATCCACAAGGCTGCGAGAACAGTTAGAAGTCCACTGATATTTTTAATGCAGCCAATCAGCTTAGAGGTCTGTTTTTTCTGAACAATCTCATGAACTCTGTTCACTTTACTCTGAACTCTCTAATTATTCATCATTTTTATGACTGTGACATTACTAAAATAAGAGATGTTAAAGTATTTTTTAGATATGTCCGTTAAAGTGTATCAGATATTCAATAGAATATCTAATTATTTTATAGAATAACTGATCAAGTCAGTTTAAGTGTGTAATAGATTAATCATTTCACACTTTATCTAGTTATTCTATAGAATAACTAATGATAGATCGTTAAAGTGTAAAATAAACAATTTGACATTAAAATAAGTCCGTTTTTTTATAAATTGCACGCTGATTGCAAAACAGCCATAACCGGTTCAAAACTGACTAAAAACCACTGCAATATCAAATTTCTCTATAAACACAGATTCTTATATTCGTAGCTAGCGAAGCTACTAGGTTCCAGCTCCCATTGCTAGCGAAGCCGTAGGATGTTTTTTAAAGTTACAAAAATTTGCCCGGTGCCCATTTCAGATGCCGCAAACACAAATAAACATTTGACTAACAAGCGGAATAAATCGTGTCGGTTATTTGACACTTAACTGACTTGATCAGTTATTCCATAGAATACGGATTTCATACTTTAACGGTAAATACAAAGAAATAAAAAATACAGCAATATTTTATGATTATACTTTTAAATATCGTCTCTTCACTTTGCTTAAATAAATCTGTACAATAGGTAACCAGCGGCAGTGTTTACCTCGCAACTTTCTCGTGCACATCTGCAGAATATGTGGGCCTGATGCACGTTTAATCTGCCATCGAGAGCCAAACGTCCTCCCGTTGGTGTGGTGTGGTAGTTTGGAGGGCGGATGTCGGTCTCGTGAACTGATCAGTACTCAAAATTACGAGATCGATCCTCAAATAGTCCTTGTGTCAAAATGAGACAATATATAGAAAAGGATCGAGTATTCATTTTGGACCTCTAACCGAAACGGTTCGAATTTTGAGACAGGTCTACAGTTGTAGGGCCAACACTACTGTTACAAAGATGTAATATCGTTTTTCTGCCTCGATAGCCTTATAATTGGGAAGAGAGTTTTACAGGGGTAAGTATGGAATGACCGGCAGCGGACAGGCCTGGACCCCTGACCTTGGCGACCATTTTGGAGACTTGGGTGACAAATAGCAGATTCCCGGAAACGCGTCCATTTCCTCGGTATCTCTATTAGGAGGAGAGATATGCAGAATGTACTAGATCAGCGGTTCCCAACCTATTAGGTTTTGCCGACCGCCTGTTGTATAAAAAATATTTTGAGGCCCACCAACTAAATATACGAGTAAAAAAAAAATACAAATACATATAATACATTTATATATTATATGCACGTTTATGTCAGCATTTAGTAAAGCTTACTGTAAAAGGATAAAAAAATATATTGTTTATAAAGCAAAAATACAAGTGACTACTCTTAAAGCTTCCTTGACTTCGATTCTTGATTAGCCTCCTGCGGCCCACTAATACGTCATCCGGCCCATAGGTTGGGAACTGCTGTGCTAGATAATTCCATGTGACGTCACGACCAGTCGAGCAAGGGTATATAAACGGAGGCAACCAAAAGGAGGGACGACTTTGGAGTTTCGTCTGCAGTGCGAGCTGAAAAGCCGATGAGCTGAGAGCTACTGCAAGTGTTGTTACTGTCATTATTAGTGATCTGCTGACTGTTAGTGTTACTAAACCCGAAAGTGCTGTTACTGTTATTACTAGTGAGTTGTTGTCTGTTTGTGTTGCTAATCTGTATAAGATCTATTGTTCCTGTTACCTGTGCTTCGTGTTCTCCTGAATATTTGAGCATAAAGCGTCGTTCTCCATTGTCCTGCTTGTTGGACTGTTTTCACCGCACACACACTGGACGATTTTTGTAACACTGCATACCAAGTTTCATTTATCTGTGTTTTGGGAATCTTGAGTTATCGCTTTCACATACACATGAGCAGGGAGACCGACTGACAGTCAATCCATTAACGAGTTTGGTGTAAAATTCGATACAGATTTAAAAATCTCGTAATAAAATCCAAATCTCGCCAAATTTCATCCATCTAGCCCATTGCGTTTTTAAGTTATCCTGTTCACATGCACATGGACGGACACTTTCATTTGATAGATTTCTTCTAAAATTTGATAAAAATCTGTAATTTGATGTAAATCTTTAATTTTGCTATAAAAAAATCACATGTCAAATGCTAGTCCACATGGGTAGATCCACTTCACAAAATTCTACTTCATAAAAACGGCTCCTTCACAAAATTAAAATTCATGAAAACGGGTCCTTCACAAAATTCAAATTCATAAAAACGACCACTTCACGAAATTTCCCTTCATAAAAACGACCACGAAATTTCACTTCATAAAATTCCACTTCATAAAAACGGCCGCTTCACAAAATTCAAATTCATGGAAACGGCCCCTTTTTAATCTGACTTCTTTTTAAAAAGTTTTTGAATGAGGCATTGCTCAAAATATATATACGAGTATTTTCTTTCAGTATTATATCAAATTACTGCATATATTTGGTTCAATGAAACACTTCTGATATTAAACGTAAAATATAGAAATATGTCTGCTAAAATTGAAGGCTTTACTTGATAAAAAATTTTTTAACAAAAATATTTTTATTTTCCACAAAAATAATTTTTTCCCCACAATTAATTGGACTGCCCATGCAATTTTGCAAAATAAGTTTAAATGTACGCATACATAAATCAAAAAGCATAGAATAAGTTTTTTATGTATCAAATATCTTTATCTTTATGAAATTTAGCATATTTCTTTTTCTCTGTGTTTGTATGTTATAAGCTTGATGATATCCTTCTGCGCAAAACATGAATCATTTTGACATTTTTCATTTTATTTTACTCATGCAACACAATAAAAATAATAATAAAAACTTAATATTTATTTATTGAAAATCAGTTTTCGTCAGTCTTGTTTACAATTGGATTAATTTTATTTAATTTAGCAGAAAATTAGTGGTGAGAACTACCACCGATAGATCCAGCCATGACATTCGAATAATAGTTTTACCTCATCGGTTTTTGTGTTTACTTTTTGTTCTTCTATTGTTTCTATAAAACATATTCTATGTTAATTAATTTTATCAAAATATATTAGTGACCAAAATACCAAACCGAAAAATATATGAACATTTAATTACTAACATAATAAAAATTATAAATTCTACTTAACTAGAAAAAGAATTCACTATCTCTGCAATCATCGTCAAAATCGCAGCAGTGAATTTTAAATTAGTTGTTATAGAATGAGCAGCACGAATTAATTTTATTTAATTTAGCAGAAAATTAGTGGTGATAACTACCACCGATAGATCCAGCCATGACATTCGAATAATGGTTTTACCGCGTCGGTTTTTGTGTTTACTTTTTGTTCGCGTAACCCATCTATAAAATATATTCTATGTTCATTAATTTCAGCAAAATATAATAGTGACCAAAATACCAAACCGAAAAATCTCTAATCATTTAATTACTAACATAATATTAAATATAAAATCTACTTAAATAGAAAAAGAGAATTCACTATTTCTGCAACCATCATCAAAATGGCAGCAGTGAATTTTAAATTAGTTGTTATAGAATGAGCGGCACTTCTAAAATCCATTCAAAATTGCAAACAAAATCATTAATTTCTAAAATTTTAACGGCAAGTTTAGCACCATTTCGGGAATATCATACACTAAAAAGGTAGAGATCAAAGGCTGGTGGTGACTAAAATTTCGAACAGTCCGGTTTTTCCGCATCGTGAGTGAGTTATTCAAAAATTGGGGGAATACAAAGTATACTTGGTGTAATACAAATTAAAACGTCGGGAATTCCCTCGTATAAAAACCGGCATTTTTATTTAAAATTCGATCCATTTCGATTCGGATGATAATGACCGGACGCACGCAGCATGCAGGGAGGCTAAAAAAAAATGGAACCAGTCAACTCAGGAGCGAAAACTCAGCGAAGCGCATGCTCAGAGGTTTAATCAATGGCTGCCACATTTTCGACTCCCGGCCGAGGTGAAAAACCTCGGCTCGATGACGTCATCTTCCCATTCATTGCGTAACACAGGAAGGAAGGACGAATGCTGTAGACACCGCCGCCAGAACTCTGCGTTCGAAACTGCTTTTTTAGAACCATCTTTGCCAGTTTGTGCAGGAAACTGAGTTTTCAATTACACAAGTTTTCTTTTGCGTTAGCTTTGTGGGAGAACGTGGGTGGCTATATTTAAAAAATGATATAATCTGCATTGTTTTTTAAATGCCTTTTTTTTCTTCTATGGAAATCTATTCGCGGGAGGCTTATTTGCGGGTACAGACGTAAATGAGAATTGTTATTGAAAAGTATCTTCCGATTTCAAGGTTACAGCGTTTGGAAATGGTAAATTAAATTCAAATTGGGCCGTTATCCAACAGAACTTTTGGAACTTCACTAAGCACCCAGTGTTGTAGATTTAAATTGATAAAATTCGCTTGTTTTTTTTGTTTGTTTCTGAAACGAATTCCAAAATCTTTTAATTTGCAATTAATACTTAAAGTGTCATAAGTGGTAAAAGCAGATTGAACGAGATGAAGGATGATTACGATAATACGAGAAGTAATTTAGTGTGCTTATTTTATTTTATTTATTTTTCTGTGTATAGTCGTTAATAATTGAACTTTATGCTTACTTAATAAATATTTATCATTTAAAATTGCATATTTTTATTTTGCTTAATTTTTGTGAATTTAAAAACATCCAAAGTAAAATTGCTGATCGTCATGAAAAGTAAAGTTACAATACGGAAAATAGCACCAAAAATCTATTATATAAAAGTAATGCCATAAATTTATTTTTAAAAAAAACTTATTATATAGTATTACGCTTCCCAGAAGCAAAGAATATCCAAAAAAGGGTATTTTAAAAATGCTAACAAAAACCGTGCGAGAAAAGCACGCTGAAAGCTATTCGACTAAAGAAACAAATAAAGGATATTTAGCTCTAGTATTCTTAAACTCAGGCCACCCCCACCCCTAAAAAAAATTGATGGAGTCCTGAGAAATTTTGAAAGTATATGTTTATATTAAATTCTTTATTATTAGTTAGCAAAAATAACAATTGTCTTGACTTGAATCAAAATGGTTGTAATATTTTAGAGAATATTATAAATTAAATTCATTTAATATTATTATTTGGAACATTAAATATGCTTTGTAATATTTTAGAGAATATTACAAAGCATATTTAATGTTCCAAATAATAATATTAAATGAATTTTCTTTCTGTAATTACTAATTCTTCATTTGTATTCTTTATTATTCCTGTGTGCGAATATAACAAGTGATTTCTGTTATAAATACAGTACTACAGCCTTTTATTTTACCTATACATGTCCGTTAATCATTTTTATTGAAAGATAAATTCGCCAACAAAAGTGGGATTATTCTCTTAATGGCTTAATAACAGGAGTGGGAGTTAGGAAGAGTGATACAGATGCCCTTTCAACAGATTTTAAGAGAACCCTAAAGCAGGAGTGACGTTAGAATTCGCCCGACGGGGGTGGGCACGACCTGCTATGCAAGGGTAGGGGCATTAATGATGACCCCCTCAAATTTTCGCCAGATCTTTATTTCTCTACTGGTTGAATAGCCCGTTGCGTGAAAAGGGTACAGAAATTTGCTCCGACGGGGGTGGGCGAACAGCATCCTCAAACCGAGGGCCCCGGCCCCCCCCCCCCGAGATACTCCACTGGCGCCACCCCTTCCCCGAAGATAAAAATATTTGTGGTTTGCTTCACTTTTGAAAGCCGAAATTGTCTTTTCTGTCATTTTCTATCCCATATGTATGTAATAGGGTTCAAAATTTCTTTCTTGATCTGAAGGGTTCTAGAATGAAAAAAGTTCAAGACTGTTTGCTTTAGCTCAATTTTAAAACTGAATATCATTAATTCATGTTTTCAGAAATAGTAATTAAGCGTATCGACAAATAAATAGCGGCGCTTACAGCGGTAAATAAACCCGTTTTCCATTTACAGTGAATAGTATTGCTCTCACTCAATCTTAAATAAATGATTTTAAAAAGAGAAGACTTTACATGAAAAAGAAAAAAGCATTTTCGTAAAGTAACTAATTTGTTCTAATATTTCCTTTTTTGCATGAATGTAAATTCGATTGTTTAAAATTTGTAGGTTTCTGTTCGCATAGACCAGCGGTTCCCAAAGTTTTTTGACTCGCGTCTTTTTAATTTTTGAGTACCCCCTTCTGTTACATCCCCCAACCATCCTCAGCACATAAGAGTTTTCATTAATAACACCGAGGGCTAAGGTTAGCTTAAATGTCAAACGACTCTAATAAACTTAATAAAATTTGTAGGATTGATTTTTGACTTTACAGTATTAATTTTTTAAAAATATTATTAGTTCAACATCAAAACAAATGAAAACAGCATTGAAATAATTCTGCATTAATTCATGATGAGAACTAACAATGATTCAATTAGTAGATATAAATCTACTTTTTCCTTTCTTTCTTATTTCGTGAACAGGCTTTCGGTTCGCACAATTTTCACATTCATTTTTCATACAAACTTGAGAAAACGAAATTCTAGAATTTATTATGTTTTGTGTTTTCCGCCATTATCAAGATGGCTTTCGCGCACCCCAACTGATCCCTTGCGTACCCCCAGGGGTACGCGTAACACTGGGGGTTGAGAACCTCTAGCATAGACCTGTGAAAAACGCAAACAGCTAGATGGATGAAGTTATGCATACAGATTTATCATTAAAAATGTAGATCTGTATCAAAATTTGGACCCAGTCCTTCAAGGGATCTCCAGATCTCTATCCAATTTTGGATGAAATCCATCTATGGAAAGTCTATCTGTCCGTTCATCCAAATCCAGGTGAACACGATAGCTCACAAACGCAAATAGCTAGATGGATGAAGTTATGCATATAGATTTATCATTGGAAATGTAGATCTGTATCAAAATTTGACCCAGTCCTTCAAGGGACTGTCCGTCTATCGATTTGTCTATTTCCGAATATGTGAGCGCGACAACTCGAAAACGGAACAACATAGACAGATGAAATTTCGCATGCGATCTTCCCACTAACATTGTAGATCTGCATCAAATTTTGGATTCAATCGGTGTAAAGGGAGCCGCCCATAACCCATAGTCAGTTTTCTTCACCGTACCGTGAACCATAAAATGCTCCATTTTGTGATAGTTCAAAAGCTGAGGGGAGAACTTTCCCTCTGGTTGTGTTGTTTTCTCAGTCAGGTTGCAATAAACCAGTTGTTTTCAGTGAGTTGCAGATGTGAGATTTGATATGAAACCGAAATCTTATCAGTGAGTGACTCTCTCTACAGATAAGAGAGAAAGTCACTCACTGACTCATCCCCGATTCTCCCAAACTACTTGGACTAGAAGCATGAGATTTGGTGGGTGGTTGCTTAGTGGGTAGTAGGTGCTCACCAAGAAAGGGTTTTTCGAAATTTTGATTAGAACTTTATTTAATTAAAAAGACCTTAAATTTTAACGTTTTTCCACAATAACTTCGGAGCATATTATCGAAAACAAAAACTTTTTAACCTCATTTTAAAGTTCAAAAAATTAGCTTTTCCATGATACCAATTTTATTTCCATGCGACATTTTGTTTAATTTTAATTAATTTTTGAAAATGTTTTAAATACAATTTCGAACAACGTTTTTATTGTTGTCGTCTGCCGGAACTTCGCAATTGGCTTTTTACTGGAATTTCGTCGAGTGCTTATCTATATAAATAAAACAGAAACACCACATTGTTTAATTAAATTCCATTTCATTCTTTAAAAATTATAAGTAACTTACGGAGAAAATTAAAAATCGTTTGGTTCATTTGATATTTTCATTTTAATTAAACATTTGAGAGGGCAAAAGACTTTGGTTTATTACAATATTTCATATAAAAGTTTTTTTTTTTTTTACATTAAAAGTATAAATCCCGACAAACTTGGTACCAATAATGTGTTACTAAGCGAACGAAGTTGCAGGCATCAGCTAATTAGTAATTAAGTGAAAAATTTATAAAAAGGAGAGGCATAGCGAAGTTGAATGGCGCTCAGGGTATAGTGCCTTTTTCTCCCCCCACCCTAGTGACGTAACGATGGGGAGCAAGGAGGATATACAGGGTGACAATTATTGAGCTACATGAAATGAAAAATAAAATTTTCAAAAACTAACTGAGTTCAAAAATTTTATTCAAATTTTAAAAGTAACTACAGATATTCGGATTTAGTTTATGACATGTTCGATATGCTTGCCCTCAATGGCGCAGACGAATAGCAAAATTCTGCAAAAGTCGCTGAAGTATCTAGACATTGACACTACCAGTTCTCTCGAACTCTTCAATCACATTTTTGATTGTTGTAACACTTGGACCGGTTGTCTTCAGCTTTGTCCCAAATTTCCTTTGAGCCGCAATCGGGCTGTTATTGCTCAAATAGTAGGCCTTGACGATCGATATGTGCTCAGAAACGCTGTATTTCGACATTTTCAACGAAAAATGAAAAGAGTGGGCATGCTCAAAAAAATTCCAACATGCCCTGCATTCAATCGCCAAGTTTTAACTGAATCTCGCCAACGGTTCAAAAGTTAAAGGTTTTTTTTTCACATAGCTCAATAATTGTGACCCTGTACATGCCCCTAATGCCAGCCTTTGGAACACAGCAACCCCATCGCTACACCATTGCATAAAGTCCCCATATCGATGGTCCATTGAATTTTGATGCTCGACGCTGTACAGTAAATGTTTCGAATATTTCACCAATGAAACCGAAGCTGACCACGTGGAATGCTTGTCGCTGTCACACAAACCGCAACACTCGCAATGAATAATTGGAAAATATTTGAGGTTGCACCACGAGGCGCATCACAACCCTTTGATTCCTAGAAGTCCACAATTAGACGTCGTAAATCATGGTCAGCGAAATGATAGCGAGGTATCTCCGCATTATGAGCTTCTCAGCGGCACTCGAAACAAAACCGCAAGTCATTGTTGGTTAGCTAAACCACGGCACACAAATCTTAGGCCGATCTAATGCGAATGCAGAATATCTTCGGAATGCCGATGATGTGAATCTGTTGCATTTCAAACTGCACGCATCGATGATTTCGGGGCTCTAAATCCTAGTGGCATGTGTGATAAAACCGAGTCAATCTCAGGATTTTTTCCCGGATTTATCTGTCGGCTCTCACGTTTGGCTCAGGTTTTAAGTTGTTTAGTTTGCTGGAATTGATTTTTGTTGAAATTTCTGGAATTGTTTGAACAGGAGCGTAGCAAGGATGGATGACGCCCCGAGAAGAGTGATTTTTTTCTTCCTTTTCGTCATATTTGACGTTACGAAGCAGTGGCGAAGCGGCCCGAGGGCAAGGGGGTATAGATGCCCCATGGACTCAAAACATTACTGTGTTTGTGCCATTTTTTAAAGCGAAATATACTGTAGAGTCTCCCTACAACGAATTTCTCCCTATAACGAAATTTTTAATCGGAATGTTAAATAACATTTAAAATATTCTCCATATAACGAAGTGGTTGTCTCCCTATAACGAATTTTTTCAGACCTTTATCTTTTCGATTTTTGAAGAAAGTTGCTAATTTCTGTGCAAACAAATCGCTCACACGTGCCTGTTTCTGGAACCACTCGCATTGTTCGTTCCAGCGATAACACATAACAATAGAATGCTATGTGAAGGGTAATACAGTTGTGGGGACCTGGGTTTCTACAGAGGGAGCAACATTTCTACGGGTCAAGAATCGGGGTGGAAACAGCAAATGGATGTGACAATACGCATTTTATATTTATCCGTACTAGTATGTATTTATTATTCTCTTAATTGGTGATTGTCTTCACTTTTGAGTATTTTGTTTATACAATAAAAATTAGTATAATTTTAACAAATTTATAATAAATATTACTTCATTTTTAATTGAAAGTCATAATTAAATATTTTTGAACTTATCGCACCTACTAAAAAGTTTGTAACATTTACTTAAATAACTGCAAAAAATCTCTCATCTCCGTATAACGAAATTTTCTGTATAGCGAATTTTTCAAATGGAACCAAGCGATTTCGTTATAGGCAGATTCCACTGTATATTTTATTCTCATAATATATAAATATATTATGAGAATAAAAATAATGCCTTATTCCGGATGCCATTTAGACTTGCTAAGCTACTGATGACGGTTATGGTCCTCACGACGCCACTGGTTCCCGTTTAACCTCCTGTTGGGAGCATCTAATCTGTGAAATGAAGCACCCATATTTTTTGTGTGCCTAAGTGCGTGTTTTACCAAGAAAAGGGTGAAAAAGTCTAGTAGCTTCCTGGATCCCTACCACTCACACTAGGATATCGTGGTTTTTTTCTCTTGTGCTCTTTTAATGTACGTGAGAAGCACGATAATCTGGCAGATGAGTTGCGCCCGATTGCGTTTGTATTAAGGATTTCCCAAATTTTTCTCAATATTTCTCTTTATATACAGTAGACTCTCGATTAACCGAGATCGGATTATCCGGGTTGCGGATTATCTGGGACGCCCCCCCCCCAAAAAAAAAGGAAGCGCAGATTGGGGCCGCTGGAATGTGTGGAAGACCGCATTCTTCTCAACCCTTCCTATTGTATTGGACTCGTCCAGCCGACCTTGAGTACAGCCAGACTCCAGTTAGACTGTTCTGAAAATGTGGATGATAAGCAGTGGAACAATGGATTAAGAAAGATTCGACATTGGAATGTTGCGAAGTTTTAAGTGACGATGATATTGTTTCCCGTGTAACTTGTGGTTCGGAAGAAGCAAGGAATTTAGAAGAATGTCCTGAAAGTGATGAGGAAAATCTTGTAACTCATCAAAAATTAAGTCACGGTGACGCATTAGTACACACTGAGGCGTTACTTAATTACTTGGAGCAAGAAGATGAAAGCACACCTGCAGAAAAAATGATATTGAGGAATCTGCGTAGTATAATTCGAAGAAGAGTAAATGAAAAACAAAAACAGACTTCTATCATTTCATTCTTCACAATACAGTGAGGTAAACTACATCTCTGTTTTTCATTTTAATTGTACGAATTTTAAATCGAAATAACATTAAATTTCTTGTTAATTCTTTTTCTTTGTATTAATTAAACTATTAATGTCTTATTTATAATAATTTTACATTTTATATCATTTTTCCAAAATTTTTTATCAAAATTTGCATAAATTGGATTATCCTGAAATTCGCTTATCCGGGACGAAGCATTTCCCGACCATCCCGGTTAATCGAGAATCTACTGTACCTGCAAAAGTTCGTTGACATGTTTCCCAGCCCCTAATTCAACGATATTGATCGTTATTTCCAATATATTTGTAATAACTGTGTACTCCACCCTTCAATAAATTCACTTTTTTTCACACTAGTTTATTCATACTACTGTATACGATTCAATAGGAGCTATATACATATATACAATTACGATTCACGTTTAAGATTACTCATAATTACTAACTCGGAGTTCACCTCGAGAACTCCTACAAAAACATCACACTCTGTGCAGGGATCCAATCCCATTCATGGCGTCTACCATCTCTTCGTGAGCAACTGTTCTTCTACTCTTCACTTCACCTTCTTCGGTTGAGAGCCGGAACAGCTACGTGGAGATTAGTGGCGTGACAATATTGTTTCAAAAATGTCGAATTATTGCAGGCTGTCAACGACAACAGTTGTCATTGCTAAGGAATCTTAGGGGAAAACAAATGTCAATTCCTTCCTGAATTCTTGGACATTTTATTAGTATAAATTGCAAGGAAATACAAGAAGTTATTTAAAAACGCAAATGTAGCTTTGCTTGACCGAATAGTTCAGTTTGATAAGCCTTTCCTTAAGCCTGTGTGTGAGCAAGAGTTTAACTTTTAATCTCACAGATGAGTTGCGCCCGTACGTGTTAGCATTTGTATTGCGCTCGACCGAAGGTTAAATTGGACAATTAGAAGTTCTCCATCACACCGAATATTCCCAGCGTAGCGAAAGTTCGTCTATTTTTTCAAGTGTTTCCTCGCAAACTCATTCACGGACCGAGGTGACCGAAGATTCATCCACCTGTTCGGAGGGGATGTCTGAAGAACAATAGAGGCGAAAAGCCGGCGATGCACGACGCAGCGTCGACGAATGGTCGGTTACATGACACCAGCTTGCCCACTCAGACGAGACAGCTCACATTCGACAGATAACCAACTCTTCGGAGTGGAAATGCTGCAGCTTCGCCACTTTCGCGATACGCTTCGGATAAAAGCAGTCTGCTGAACTCCTCAGCTCGGGAATCTGTGTGAATTTCTTGAAGGAGCCGGTTTTCAGAAACCTGTGGTGACACATGGTTAATTATTCTGGGTGTTCGTGTTTGCTTGTCGATCAAGAGCACAATGAGTAATATTCGCTGCGTCAATTCTTGTGTGCGAGGTTTTTGCTCCATCAGTGGGCTAGTGATACTATCACTATTTTGGTCTATCAGTGACGCGAGGGCAGGAAGGCCCCAGTGGCGAAGATACATGACGCCAGAGGCATCTTTCATTCTCCGGTCATATTCGGCTTCACAAATATGAAATAATAGTTGCAATGTCATGTCTTCATGGCACCATCTCCCTCTTTCTTCTAGCGCTTATAGCATCGAGCGTGTCATAGCATTCCCTTTTCTCAGGAACTCCACAGGCATTAACACATTGTTGACCGGTCACGAGTTAACTCGTGTTTTCATGCCCAAACGTTGTTTACCGGTCGCGAGTTAACTCGTGTTTTCATGCCCAAACGTTGTTGACCGGTCACGAGTTAACTCGTGTTTTCATTCCCAAACGTTGTTGACCGGTCACGAGTTAACGCGTGTTTTCATTCCCAAACGTTGTTGACCGATCACGAGTTAATTCGTGTTTTCATGCCCAAACGTTGTTGACCGATCACGAGTTAATTTGTTTTACTTCCACATTCAATCACGAAATATTAGCCAGTGACATGAGATAGCCTATATGTAAAATTCCCGGTCAAGAATGTTTGAGGACGGCCGCGCGGAAAACGTGCGGTTCGATCTGGGCGACGTTCACCATCGCGCGTGGCTGCTCAGGGCCGGCGCATTTTTTCTACTTAAACCTAATTACACTACAGCTGGTGTCACGCCGACGTGGCAGTCGGTAGCTAAAAGCCACAAGAGCCGGCACGTATTTGTGACATAGGTTACAAACACCCACCCCTGTCTTCGTGAACGAGCACACTGTCAGTCGGGAGAGAATGTACCAAGCAGCTCGAACGCTCGCGTGACAGTCGTCCTCAAAGGGTTAATCTTAAACTGGACATTCACGAGAGCCCCACTCCTCGCAAATGGCGCGATGGCACTCCACACCATTCCATTTTTCATCCCATCCAATTAGGTAGGTCATTCACGGTCGTTCCACGCAAACCCATACCCTAAGGGTACTCTGATTCCCCTACTGCACCTACTTCTCCCCACCTACTCCGACTTCCTGTAAGCGGGACATTCACCAGTGTTCCAATCCACTTTTTTTGAACACAGCAGGGGTTCCCAAACTTTTTTCCCTGGCGTACCCCTAGATTACTCCTTTTATGTTCGCGTACTCCCTACCTTCATCCTCCCTCCAACCACCTATCTATGCAAATAAGTTTTTATAAATAATGTTAAGGGCTTAGTTAAGCTGAAGAGTCAAATGACTCGAGTGAATAAGTCTGAACTAGGAAGAAAAAAAATATATGAAGCATACAACAGTGGCTCCTACTGAAGCTACAGTTTTTGCGAAGACATTGATTAATATGCTTCGAGGATAAACTATTGTGTATTTGATTGAAAATTATACAGGGTGTCCGCACTTACCGTGGCCCAAAAGCTAATTTCTAAACCGTCAGAGATAGACATATAGTTCCAATTTGAAAAATGCTTTAAATGAAGGGAAGAATCATAATATATGTTTTTGAGTGAATGAATATATTCCTGAAAAAGTTACGAAATTTAACTTTTTATGCAGTCCCCCGGTCCTCACAATGCTGTTCAGTCAAATATTCTTGATACCGTAACATTTTCAACAGAAAAATGTCCCACTCTTCAGCGACTAAAACTGACCGAGTTATGGAGCTTTGAATATCGCTGACTTAGACCACTTTACACCATTTCAATAGCCGTCTTGAAGACGATCCACCAATCAATGTGCAGCTCTTGCTCGACGAGGCCGCTGATGGGTTAAAAATCATGAAATTCAAAGTTCCATAACTCGCTCAGTTTTAGTCGCAGATGAGTAGAACTTTTTTTAGTTAAAATGTTAGCGTGTGAAGAATATTTTACTAAATATTACTGATAGGACCGGGGGACAGTATAAAAATTAGAATTTGTAACTTTTTCAGAAATATATTTATTGACTCAAAATATAATTCTTCCCTTGATTTAAAGCATTTTTCCAACTGGAACTATATGTCTATCTCGAACGGTTTAGAAATTAGCTATGGGATCACGATAAAAGAGGATACCATATATATTCATTGAATACATTATTCGGTGAATCCAGGATTCGGGTCTGGAGGGGGGCTGAGGTCATAAAAATTTTGTATCGTAGTGACGAATGTCAAACCTCATGGCCAAAACCAAACCAAAACACTTTAACTTTACAGGCTTTCCTCTCCTGACAATAAGAATAATAAAGAACACTACAATACTTTCGATAATTTAATAAAAAATACAATGAAATAACTGGCCAAAAAATGTTTTCGACCGTGCCAACACTACAAGTACAAGTGGAATGACTAGAAAAGTAGGAAAATTTTCGAGCCTGTCAAGTCAGAAAGCAATGTTGGCACGATTTTATTACTATTTTTTAACAATGAAAATTAAGATCAAACAGTTGTAGTGATTTTAATTAAATGAAGAATTTTGGTTTAGCTTGGGGGGGGAGGGGGGGCTGCAGCCCAATAGCCCCTCTCCTGGATTCGCCACTGATTCAGTGACATTTTGAAACACATTATGAAAGACGAGCCAAGATGAGATAGAAAAGGAAGCTGTTTCAGTTGTTTCAAAAATCATGAAATTCAAAGCTCCATAACTCAATCAGTTTTTGTCGCAGAAGAGTGGGACTTTTTTTGTTTAGAGTGTCAAAAATATTTTACAAAATATGACTGATAGGATATAAAAAGTTAGAATTCGTAACTTATTTAGAAATATATTTAGTGACTCAAAAAACATAAAATGTAATTCTTCCCTTCATTCAAAGCATTTTTTCAATTGGAAATGTACGTCTATCTCTAACGGTTTAGAAATTAGATATTGGGTCAAGAAAAGTGTGGACACCCTGTATATAAACTTTTTTACTTTCTCGTATACGAAGTATACAAAGAGAAAGTATTGCAATCGTCAAAAAATTCGAACTCGAGATTTTGACGAATTTCCACGTTTTAGACCTCCCTGAGTCCGAAAAACACAATTTTGGAATTATATCTGGGTGTCTGTGAACGCGATAACTCGAAAACTATTAGAGCTACGGGGATGAAATTTGGTATGTGGTCTTTAAACATAATTTGTAGGTTTCTATCAAATTTTGGACAAAATCCGTCAAAGGGAAGTCATGTGAACACTATAACTCAAAAACTTGAATAGCTAGATGGATAAAATTTGGTACACAATTTTATCGTCATGAGTGTAGGTCCGTATAAAATTTTGGGCCAAATCCGTCAACGGGCTGACTGTCTGTCGGTCTGTATAATCGCATACTTGTTTAACTCCATACGCATGCGTAGTGGTAGAAATGCCTGTGCAAAGAAGGGACCCTCCGAAAACTTGGCAGTTTGTCTAAAACCAATTCTGGCGGCGAGATTTTGTAAGGAAGCAAACATTTAGGGCGTCTCGTTTTACTGGCGTACTGGAAGCAATCGCTGCGCATGCGCAAGCTATTCTCCTGTTTTCTTCTCCGCACGCGAAACTCGCATGCTAGAGTTCGATAAAAAAAAATATTGCGAAGTTTTAATACATACGCATCTTTTTGAATATGATTCTTCACCTCAATATTTTACTATCACTATAATCTACAATGAAAAACCTTCTGATAGTCATTGCATTCTGGGTTACAGTTGGTTCGAGCTTTTTATCCACGCAGGGGGAAGGGAAATGACAAATGTTTGAAAAGTATACGAGAAAGTTTAGGGGAGGCCACTCCCGCTGGTTGACAGGGGCGCAATATATTCTTTGGCCTAGGACTCAGAATATGTTTCGGCCTAGAGCTTCGAAAGTGTCAACCCGGCCCTGTTCATTCAGTTATGCAAATCAGCTTCTAACGCGGGGTGTTCCGTTCCAGGCGCTGCCGCAGATGGGCGTCAAGAGATCGCCTTTCACGCGCCTCGCCTCTCGCGGTCGTGTTGTGCAACTGGATCGCTTCGTATCTCAAGTAGGTCAAAGTTAAAGTTTGTCTCGAAAGGAGAAATGAAATAGTGAGAAAAACGCGGCGTTGACATTGAGAAGCCTTCTCTCTTTTTTTTCGCTATCAATTTCTCTCCCTGCTTTGGAATTGTTTATTTGGACGTGAAGAGGGGAGGATATTTTTATCAGTCTGATTAAAACGAATCATTTGTCATAGAAGGAAGTTTTCGATCGCTAATCGGAAAGCTTGATACGCGAAGAAAGAAAAGAATCCTTAAAAGGCGTTTTTATAAGATATAAAAAAGTCACGATGAAATTTAATACATCTATACTTATAAAAGGCAATGTTTATGTGTGTGCGCGATGTCCAGACGAATCTATCGCACTTACAGCCATGAAATTTGGCACACAGGTAGTCGTAATGGTGATTCAATGCTCCTCGAAGCCGGAATTTTAAAATTTAATCTAGAAATTTTTTTATTTAATGTTTTGTGTTGTTTGGGGTCATTTTCGGGACGTTTACGGCTGTAGTATCTTTTCTAATGATAGTTGAAAAACAATCGATGCACCATCGGATAGAACAAACAATTTTCTTTCTAATGAAATATGTTTTGAGCTTCAAACGTAATTTACTGAATTTTGAGAAATTTTTAAAAAATAGTCAGTTTTGACGACAAAATTTTGTTTTCGTATTTAAATTTACTGCATCCCAGTTCTAATAAAGTTATCTCTTTCATTTTTTTTGAGGTAATGAATGGAATATTCCCCCCTGATTTGAAACAAGAAGTGTTAAAATATTTTCGCTCTATTTTTCTTCGTAACCAAGCTCGCGGTATTGTATTCCCAGCTTGCATTTCGTCGAAACCGCGTGACGTCATAATCCCTTTGCTGAAGATTGTAAGCTTTTTTTTTAAAAAAAAAATTGTTGAAATTCAGGATGTCACGGGCAACGCTGTGAAGGTACTGCTAGTAAACTATAAATGGAAAAATAAAATATTGAGAAACATTGACATTTTCCATTGTAATACACAGAGTACTCAACACTCCTTCGTTTCGATTTCTGATAAATACCATAGACACCGATTTTTTAATTTCTAGTAAATTAAACCAGTGGTGTAACTACAACTTTTGCCTCCAGGGGCGAACGTGCAACATGCCTCCCTTCCTTTACAAGCTACATAAGTAGGGTTGCCATCATGTATAAGCGCTGATACTGGATGTTTAAGTGCTAAATATATAAAACATGAAAAGGTGGGTAGGGAATGGTTTATTTTACTCTGATAAAAATCAATAAAATCTAAGAAATCTAATAAAATGAACACGTAGAATAATAAAAAAATATGCCAGACTAATGTTTTTAGCCCAGTCATATTTTACAGTTGATTTTACTTTCTTAAGTATATCATTTTCTTCTCTCACGTAATTATAAAATCAATAAAAATCAATAAAATCTGAGCAATCTAATAAAATGAACACGTAGAGTAATAAAAAAATATGCCAGACTAATCTTTTTATCCCAGTCATATTTTACAGTTGATTTTACTTTCTTTATTATATCATTTTCTTCTTTCACCTAATTATAAAATTGGGCGCGAGTCGTTTTAAAACCATAATGACAAATCAAAATTGCTACATTTGTCTCCACTGACAACATGTTTCCTTCGTCCGACCATTGGGTTGGCATTAAGGAAAATATTCTCTTCATATTTGCATTGTAGGCTGGAATGGCAAGAACGTATTCGCATAAATTTATTAGATCTGAGCAATATAAGGGACAAAAACGGGACAAATAGTAATACGGGGCTGAGTAGTGAAATACGGTGACAGTCCCGTATATACGGGACGTATGGCAACCCTATACATAAGGCACATAAACCTTCAAATGAAAAAAAAAATCACGGAAAGAAACATGCTATTAGCAACGTAATTCGTTGTTTAACGCTCGACCTCTGCAGATAGATTGCGAAATTGCTCGTCCACCACCATTCTTCCACAAATAGGCTGTTTACAGACAAAAGTGAAAAATATGAATTAATTCCATAACTTTTTTTTATCTACACAAAAATAGAGCTCCTCTTCTTAGTTATAAAACTGTTTCCCTGCATGTCTGATTTTGCCGCTCCTTTCCAAGTGCCGCCCAGGGTGAACCTCCCCATCCTCCGCCCCCCCCCCTTTAGCTACGCCACTGCAAGAAACGAAAGTATTTTAAACGTAAAAAAATTTCACCTCGAGATTTTGATGTAACTCCAGGTAGTAGACTTCTTTGAGTCCGAAAAACACATTTTTAAAATTATGCCTGTCTTTCTGTCTCTCTGTCTGTAAACACGATACTCAAAAACGATTTCAGCTAGCTCAAGGGTTCCCAACCTTTTTTTCTTCGCGTACTTCTTGATTATTCTTTTTGTTTTCGCGTACCCCCTATTTTCGTATCCAACTCCCTCCCTCTAATTATCCGTCTATGCGAAGAAGTTTCCATCAATAATGTTAAGGTTAGCTTAAAAGTGAAATGACTCGAATTAATAGCATTTGCGGAACTTATTTTTGATTTTACATTTCATTCCATTTTTACAATAGTATTAGTTCACCGCCAAAGCAAATCAAGTGAGCATTGTAATTATTTCGTTTTAACTTATAAGGATAGCTAAAACTTACACTTCGTAATAATCAACTATTCAAGTGGGATAGTCATTAAATAGCAAGTATTCACTTGGAGAAATAAAATTCTCATAGCTTTTGAATCCTTTGCGTTTCCGCCATTAACTATTTTGATTTCTCGTATCCCGAAATGGTCCTTCGAGTACCTATAGGGGTATGCGTACCACAGGTTGGGAACAGGACGGATATGGATTTGGAATGTGCTCTTCACACCTCGGGAAGTTATCTTTCTGGGCATATATATGGACGCGCTAACTCAAAGACGGAATCACTTAGATGGATACAATTTTGTTCATAATTTTATCACCAATATTGTTGATGGGTGTCGGATTTTGGGCCAAATTCATCAAAGGGTTGATCGTTTGTTGGTGTGTCGATTCGCGTGTACGTGAACGAGAAAACTCAGAAATGCAACGGTCTAGGTCAGGGGTTCCCAACCTTTTTTTCCCTCGCGTACCCCTCGATTATTCTTTTTGTTTTCGCGTGGGGCCGGGGGGGGGGTGGGGGGGGGGGCCCCCCCCCCAACCATCCGGCTATGTTTTTATCAATAATTTTGAGGTTAGCGTAAAAGTGAAATGTCTAGAATTAATAACATTTGCAGAACTTATGCTTGATTTTTACATTTTATTCCATTGTTTACAATAGCATATGTTCAATGCCGAAGCAAATGAAACCACTATTGTAATTATTTCGTTTTAACTAGCTAAACATTACACGTCGTAATATAATAAACTGTCCAAGTGGTATATTAAATAGCAAGTATTCACTTGGAGAAACAATATTCTCTAACTTTTTAAATTCTTTATGTGTTCTTGTTTCCACCATTAACAACTTTGATTTCGCGTACCCCAAATGGTCCTTTGCCTACCCTTAGGGGTACGCGTGCCACAGGTTGGGAACCTCTGGTCTAGATAAATGAAATTTGGTACGTGATTTTGTGACCAAAACTGTATATCTGTATTTAATTTTGCACGCAATCAGTTGAAAGGAAGGCGACCAAAATGCACACACGATTTTCTTCATTACATCACGAAGCACAAAACGCGTCATGTTGTGTCATGATGATGTGCGAAAGTCGGAAGAGGGGGGAGGTGACATTCTGTTTTGTGTTGTTACTCTTCAGTCTCACTCCGGTCTCCAATTCCGAGAGCAATAAAAATTTGAGTAGCCATGACGGTCCCAGCCTTGCGGATGTGATTGACACCTATATTAGGGTGTATACGAGAAAGTCTAGGGAAACCATTTCCGCTGGCTGAAATTCTGTTTGTCTTTCCTTATGTGTATGAACACAACACCTGAAAAGTGGAGCGAGCTAAATGAATGAAATTTGGTTTGTGGTCTTTACACCAAAATTATAGATCTATCAAATTTTGGACTAAGTCCTTCAACGGGGAATTTCTCTGGCCGTTCGTGTGCGCGATAACTCAAAAACGCTGCTTGCTGGAGAGATAAATATCTGTTTATAGTCCTGACACCAGAACTGTAGACCCGTTTAAAATTTTTTTCACCCAAACGGCCATTCCCCTGGGGGGGCACCTCGAGTTCAAGGATGAGTGGCCTCCAGACAAGCAAGCGGGCACTCGCTTCCCCTGGGGTATAGTAGTGGTGGGGCTTTGGGTCCCTCCTCCAGTGATAGTACGTACCTTCTTCGGGAGTGGTCGGGCCGTGGCCTGGTGATTGGTTACTAGGACTCAGTACTCGAGCTATTGTAGCGGCTGTTATTCAGATGACCCGGATGATACTGCAGGGCGAGGGTAAGTCCAGTTTTTCTGGTTACCCAATCGGTCAACGGGAAGAGCTCAAATTGATTACTCAGTTTTCTTCACCATACTACGAAGCTAAACTCAAAAGACGCCATATTGAAGTAGTGTGCCAGATAGTCGAGGGGAGAACACTGCAGCTTGTTCAGTAAATAAATTACTTGTAGAAGGAATTCTCAGAATCCTGTGGATGTTAAAGTCAATGACAACTCAAGTTCACAGTGAGAAAAATTGCGTGGTATGTCGTCGCGCTTAGTTAAATAGTCCTGCATATCATCCTAATGTAAATAAAAAGTATTTAATGCTTTTATTTACATATCACGACTGAGAGAAATAACAGTAAGTTTTTTATATACTGGGGACATGAGGGCATTTTTAAAGTCAGTATTCTTTTTTATGGTTTTACTTACGCAATTTAGTAATTTATTTTTTTAAAAATGTCGCTTTACTTTTGAGAAAATGAACGGATATATATTATCTAATTTAATCACAAATACGCCGAGAAAAACATTTCCTTTAATATTTTCTACTTCATCAGAAAAATTCTGTTATGAACTTTCTAATGCAACATTATTCTAAAAAAACCCGCCCAGATATCTTCGAACAGCAAATCCGCTGATTATAAATAATAGCTCCATCAGAATTTGGAAATAATGGAAAAATTATCTGTCAGATCAGAATTAGATGAATCAGAAAAATTTCATAGAATTCGTCAGAATTAGAAAAAATTATACTCCCTAGTAGTTAGTCCAGTCAACGAAGGGTTTGGAAACATTAAATCATATAGGTTTAAAAATTGGTATACATGTTCGTGAGGGGCTCCTGATGAACATACTAATACCCCGGTCCTGGGGGATGAGCTCGAGTCGCCATCTTGGATTTCATATGCCCTTTTCTAGTGTTTCTTGAATATCACGAAAACTATTAAATTTCAAATTATAATTGATTTAACAAATTAAAAACCGTTTGATTCCCTACAAATTTTTGCTATTATTTTTCTTCTAGGGTTAATAGTTTTTAAGATAATTGATCTCAAAGCGGGTGAATTTGTAAAAAATCTAAGTGGCAAATGACCGAATTCGAAAATTTTTCGAATTCGTTCGGTAATTTCGACAGTGAGTATGCAAGCAAATTTTTATCGCGAACCTGTCTAGCAATTTCCAGTCTTGGATAAGCGATAATGATATTTGCATAATGAATAAGTAACTGCCAAAACCACTGCACAAAGAGAAGTCGTTTTATCGGTAGTAATTTCTAAAGAATGTAAAGATAAAGTGAAAAGCCAAAAATATGCACTCATAGGAATCATAAGCTAATGTTTCATCAAGGCTTGCGCATTTCGAATATTTCTTCTTTCTTCGTTTTTCACAGTACTGAAAAAGTATTGTAAGTTTGAAAATTCCGACTTCGAGATTTTGCTGATTTTCGGCGTTTTCAATCTCTCCGAGTTCGAAAAAAAGTTTTTGGAATTGGACGTACGTTTTTCTGTCCCTCTGAGTATTGTACCATAAATCAAAGAAAAAAAGTTACGAGCTAGATGGTTGAAAATTGACATGTGGTCTGTACACTAAAATTGCAGATTTGTCTCAATTTTTTTAGCAAACCCGTCAAAGGAAAAAAGTACAGGGTGTCCCAAAAGTCCATGTCACATTTCAAAATTTAATAAAAAATCAAAAAATTGTGATATTGATGTGCGGCTTTCACTAAATTTCAATACACTCCATAAAGTTTTTTCTGACAAAGAATAGTTCAATTGTCTTAGTAAGGTTAGCTTCTGATCCGTCATTGCATGTAAGTATGATGACCTCAACAGAAAAAGCAAACTGCGTCAGTTGGTACTTTGAAACAAAGTCGATTATTCAAGTTCAAAGAAAGTTTCGTACTACGATTCATAAAGCCGCTGCTTGTCGAAACAGCATTTTGTCATGGCACCGAAGATTTTTAGAGACTGGAAGCGCGTTGGACAGACCAAGAAATGGTAGGCCACGCGCGTGAGATGATGCCGAACGAATCCGCCAAATGTTTATTCGCAGTCTTAGGGGTCTATTCTGGTACCCCCGGTTGGGTTGGGAGACGTCGCTTTTCCCGTTGTTAACGTGCGGAAAAAGTGACGTCTCCCGACCCAACCGGGGGTACCAGAATAGACCCGTTAATGGTCAACACGAAGTGCTTCACGGGAATTCAGAATTGCATGAACAACAGTGCATCGATACTTCTTTACGGTACAGACATTTTTAAAAATTAAATTTCTGATTTATTAACAATTCCTTTATGGCAAAAAAACTTTGTGGAGCTTTCTGCAATTTAGTGAAAACCACACACTGATACGACAATTTTTTTGATTTTTTAAAATTAAATTTTGAAATCCGTCAAGGACATTTGGGACACCCTGTACTTTTTTCTACACACATATTCGATTTCCCTCCCCATCCTATGAAAATAAAATTTAGCGCAGTTTACACCAACTAAGCGCCTCTGATGACGGTGGTGGTGGTGGGGGCGAAAAACTCATTTTAATAATCCAGGCGCTAAACTACTGACAGAAGCTGACGGTTAATAGAAGTTTTACTGTATGTTACTTCCCTCTCTATAAATCTAACTTTTATCGATTAACCTTTTCTAAGGCCGTGGGAATATATTTCCTACCAAATTCATCAATTTTTAAACGCATTTTTTAAGACTGACTTAAGTTCTCGACAAATTTTTCGATGAAACATAGACCTGGGTGTTCCATTTTCTTATCTTAAACCCTAACGAAGTGACTTGACTCGGTAATTAATTATTAATTAATTAACAAAAAATAATGTCATCTAATAAGATAAATGAATTTCTTTTCTTAAATTAATCTGAATTCCAAAGTTACAGTAGAGTCTCCTTACAACGAAATCTCCCTACAGCGAATTTCTCCCTATAACGAAATTTGTAATCGGAATGTTAAATAACATTCAAAATATTCTCCATATAACGAAGTGGTTGTCTCCCTATAACGAATTTTTTCAGACCTTTATCTTTTCGAATTTTGTCATTTTTGAAGAAAGTTGCTAATTTCTGTGCAAACAAATCGCTCACACGTGTCTGTTTCTGGAACCACTCTCATTGTTCGTTCCAGCGATAACACATAACAATAGAATGCTATGTGAAGGGTAATGCAGTTGTGGGGACCCGGGTTTCTACAGAGGGAGCGACATTTCTACGGGTCAAGATTCCAAGAATCGGGGTGGAAACAGCAAATGGATGTGACAATACGCATTTTATGTTTATCCGTACTAGTACATATTATTCTCTAAATTGGTGAATTGTCTTCACTTTTGAGCATTTTATTTATACAATAAAAATTAGTATAATAAATATTACTTCATTTTTAATTGAAAGTCATAATTAAATATTTTTGAACTTATCGCACATACTAAAAGGTTTGTAACATTTACTTAAATAACTGCAGAAATCTCTCATCTCCGTATAACGAAATTTTCTCTATAGCGAATTTTTCAACTGGAACCAAGCGATTTCGTTATAGGGAGATTCCACTGTATTTTATTATACCATCACTAGAAAAAAATGGCCCTATAAAGGGTTAACATGCAGACATTTTAATCGCTCTGGAGCAAAAGAATGCAAACGATAAATAGTTTCGAAAGGACTAACGTGCCCTTCCTGCTTTCAGGTGCCGATTCCCCAATGGACGGAGAGGACGCCAGCAGCCACAAAGGGAAAGAGAATAAAAGACCCAGCAGTCCAGAGATGAACCCCAAAGATGAGATCAGCGCTCCGGCGGCGAACCACAATGTAAGACACGTCATCGCTCAATCATCCTCCTAACTGGTTCTCTTGTTCTTTTGCCAATGCTGAAAAAGCCGATTTTTCAGATCTTTTTTATACGGAGCGCTACCGAAGGCATCGCCGGCATGACTAACTGGGTTTTAATGCGATTGCAGGGCGTTTAGTATGCATCGGAAAGTGATGCGATTAACTGTTTCTATTGTGATGACGAAGCTACACCCACAGTCTTAAAGGTCTTGTGCAAGCCTGCTTTATTGAATTCCATCTCGTCTGGCACGAGCCGGAAGGTTTACTGCTTTCGATGAACACTGCCAGCTTTAGATGAAAAAACTTTTGACTCGAAATATACTCAGTTCAACTAGGAGTATATATTTAACAGCATGAGAAGTACAAATGAAATAAATGAGCCTACAAATAGTTAGAGCAGCGATTTTCAACCTGTGGGGAGTGATGACACTGAAAGGGGGGCGCGAGCATATCGAAAAGAAAATATTATTTTAAAAAAAATGACTTGAGGCTGTCTTCAAACAGCCGCTGCTGTCAAAGGCGTAGGACTATTTTACTCGCATGACTCTGGGGCTGTCCATAAATGATGTCACACTTTTTTTCAATATTTTTGACCCCCCTCCCCCCCATTTGTCACAAAGTGTCACACTTTACGATACCCCCTCCCCCCTGTCACATGTCACGCTATATTACATAAACATATACTTGCAGTTCAGAAACAAAGCACTACTTTATAGATCATATATCAAATTTTATTTTTAAACTTGTGTAACTTTAACTATGTGTTTTAATGACATTTGTGAGCATAACAATAATAATAATTATATGTGTACTTATTTTGTATGAAATAAGATTAAGGTTTACAACAAAAAACCTAATTAATATACAATAGTAATAAAATATTAATATAAAAGAGCAATTGAAAAAGTAGTATTTCGGAATTTGATATATTTTGCTTTAAATCTAATCTTTACTTTATGAACACAAAATTCTCTTAAACAGATTGAATTAAAAAAAAAAAACGCCTCAATAAGATCAACTTTGTTTGTGCCACTACCAGTTCTACCACTCACCCAGGTGGGGCGACGTATCTTTTGTTGGACATTTCAAGGATGTGACAGGGGGGAGGTTTTCTTCTAATGGTGAAGAATTTCTGCTGTTACCATATTCTCAGAACCTACTCTGAATGCATTTTTCGAAAAGAAAGGATAATAAGTGAGGGAAAAAAAAATCACATGAAAGTTGTTTTAGCCCCGATTAAAAAATTACCCCAAAATTTTGGTAATTTCAAAATAACTTCAAAATTTAATCTGCTGACTTTAAATTTTTTTTATTTTAACCAAAATGTGTGACATCACACTTCTTGTTACCCCCTCCCTCCCCCTTTTCACAAACTGTCACAATTTTAAGAACCCCTTCCCCCCTCCAAGCGTGACATCATTTGTGAACGGCCCCTCTTTTGTTTTTTCGGAGTTTCTCGTAAGTTTTTAGGTTTAAGTAAGTTTATTTGTAACTTATGTTGTTACCCTTTATCTCTAAAATAAGACCTTAGTTATGTTTTTAACTTATTTAGTTACCGAGATATAGAGGATCGCGTCACCAATTCATGCGTATTTTTGCCCAGCTTAGCGACTCAGTAGTCGCTGAACTACAATTCCGATTTTCATTTTTTTTTTGTAACTAATGTTGTTACCCTTTATCTCCAAAATAAGGCATTAGTTATGTTTTTAACATATGTAGTTACCGAAATATAGAGGATCTCCCATACCAAGTTTTGTGGCGCTTCGGCGTGTGAATCAAATTCCTTCCTGAGACCCCAATGGGAGGAACGTAGTCCTACGTTAAAATTGATTATTTTACTGAAAGGAAAGTAAAATAAAATACATTCTGACATAATAAAAAACAAAATACACATTTACACTGATATAATACACTTATAAATAGTATTGTAACAGTACTGCACGGTGTATTTAATAATTAACATACCAATACTAAAATAAAAACAATTTTAATAATTATTAGCGACTCTTCTCGGCGGACTTCTCGTGAGAATGTCGGATATGGTGGACGTAAGACAGAGCAATAGAGACTAGAGATAATAAGAGAGAGCAATTCTGGTTTTGTCAATGCAGCGGATTGGTGTAGCAAAATATCAATAAGTTTACTTATTCTTGGTAATTTGCAAGGTTTGTAATTAGGTCGTAGTGTAGCTTTAGCGTCAAAATGCCACGAATACATTATTATTGTATGAGAGGGGGCGATGAAAATTATGATTGAAAATTTGGTCGCAAATACTGAAAGGTTGAGAAACACTGAGTTACAAGGATTCATACTGAAATCACCCCGACCTATCTGAAGCCGCCTGGTGTATCTGAGTGACGGCCGCTGCAATATCTCAGGTGCTAAGGCCGGAGAACTAATGGCCATCGGCCCGACCCCTCCAATAGGAGGCACGCACTATCACCGGCAGATGGCAAGTCCCAACAATATTGTACCCACCAGGGAAGCGAGACTCCGCTTACTTATCCGGCGTCTTCTCATCCGCGTTCTCCTGGTGCACCCCAGTGGGGCATGGCTAGAAGGATATGTGTATAAAATGAACGTAAATGCGGTCATTAAACAAAACACGATGGACTGATAATTCGCGATTAACAATTTTCCTTCTAACAAACGCATTG
>BGPR01008891.1:0-60863 GCA_013235015.1 Araneus ventricosus | reverse complement strand
GCAAATTTGGGGCCTCGCAGCATTTTCCAACCGTAAAAAAGCACAAATCCTCCAAAACAAAATCCTTAGAATCATAGTCAATGCTCCCTGGTACGTTAGAAACAGCGTCATCCACAACGACCTGAAGATTCAAACTATAGATGAATTTATTAAAGAACTCTCCAGGAACTTCTTCCAAAAACTTGTAAACCACACCAACCCTACTGTCCTGAATCAACTCAATTATACCCATAATAATGGAAAATATGCCTTTCCTTATGCCACTACAAAATGGTCCACCCCTCTTAAGCCTCCATAGTTCGCACATGCTACCTTGCCCCGCTGCATCATACTCTTATTCTCCCCTCGTTGCACTTGAATTCCATTTTCCAGCTCATTCCCCTCATTTGCCTGACAGGTTTTAACACGTACCCCATCTGATTTACCATTGGTGAAGTCTATGTTCCTCTAAATCTCTTAGCACGCATTCTGAGTAAAAGTGTCTTAGGCACTAAAATTCATAGCCATCCAATTCAAGTACCGTCTCATCCATCAAGTGGCGCTGTGATCGCTCTCAAAAACAAGAATCTACATCTCCACCGCTTTCATATGAAGCCGACGTTTAACGTTCGTTCATTTTCACTTATATTACTCTTAAACTTTTAGATGTAACAGCAGCTTTTATATGCAAATGTGGAAGAACCACTATTATGTCGATAAGGGCGGCCCGAAAAAAAGCGATGCCTGGTGCACGATGATTTGCGGGGTCTTGAAACTAATTTCATTAAAGAAAATAATAATTTATTGCATTTTCCTATTTTTTATACTGCACAAACTGGTATCTTACACAAATTAAATATTATTATATTGTTATCCTGTTATGCAATACTCGACTACAAATTCTAATTTCATTAAATGAATCAATGCATCCCTTTAGTCTTGCAAAGTCGGATTTAAGTCTGCACTTTCAGACAGTTTGTGAATATCATCCTAATAATATAAAAATTCTTATGATGCCCCATATTCGTGATAAATATCGAATCTTTTCTTAAAAGAAAAATTGTCACTATAGATTATGACTTGAAAATATTGAATTTGGAAATATTCCTTGACAGATGAAATAGCTGATCATTTCCTTAAAATCAAAACCTTTTTTTATTAAGTTCTTTTATCTCTACATTTAGGTGTGACTTTTTACTAACTCTACCACTATTTTCTTGGCAGTAATATAAAAAAAAGAACACGATAAAATTCAAAAAATTTTAACCTAAATTTTAAATGTGAATTTGCATACCAAGATCTATAATAGAATTTTGAAATATCTGATATTAAAAAAATTAAGTAGCATTTGACCAATTACTTACAAGATTTAATTCATGCAGTATTTCATACCAAATAACAAACTTAATAAAAATTTTGGAATTAAGTTTATTTTCCATTGATTGGATTTAGTATTCATGTCCATGGTATATTCATAAAGAAAGTTCAAAGTTAGAGAAAATTGTGATTCTTGAGTGTGATCTCACAAATTTCACACTTTAGTATCAACATTCCCACGTCTTTTCTGACAGTACTCTTATAGTTATACGAGAGGTTTTTTAATATATCGCAGCACATTACTAAATTTGAAAAAAATAATATACGCTTTCTTAAGTCATAAAAAAATTAATTTGCAGAGAAGATTGTTTGGAAATGTCTCTAAAAACAAAATTATAATTTCGAAAGAGCATATACTGTACTGTGGACGCTTTTGCAAACCTTTATGTAAAACCTCTCATATTAGATCCGTTATAGTTAGGGCTACCATAAATTTTTGGTTAAAATCCGGACACATCGGGGATTTCTCAAAGTATTGCGCATAGTATAATTCTAAAAGCTGCCTTCCATCGCTACATCTTCCCGAACGAACAATGGCAACATCCGGAGGTTAAGGAGAAAAATATTTTTAATTACTAGCCTGAATATTTAAAACCAGGCCTTTCATGATAGAAATAAAAGACTCAAGAAGGCATTTAAAGAAATAAAATTTTTATATAAGAAATTATTTTAAAGAAATACTGGTAAATTATTTTTAGTATGTCTGCATATATGCTTAGCATACCTTGAAAGACCATTTCATGGGCGCTTTCATAAATTGTCAGTTTCGGTTTAGAGCAATATGTATCGATATTCGGAGACAGAAATTAATTAATCTTCATTAATAAATTCTCCTCATTACAATACACTTAAATGCCATTCTCAGAAATTCCATCAGGAGGTAAGAAACGGCGCAACCTGGTGGCAAAGCGGAAAGTTATGTACTATATGAGTCGATTATAAATTATATTTAGTTATTAGAGTAATATTAAATCTGTATATTACACAGGCTGATAGTTAACAAAAGTTTGTAGGATGACTAATGACGAGATAGGGGGATAAGATTCTGTAGTGGCTGACTTATAGCTCGCGCATCATTTAATATTTGATTGTAAATATCGTTTTCTTTTTATTTTAAGCATTTAATATTTGATTGTAAATATCGTTTTCTTTTTATTTAAAGCATTTAATATTTGTTTGTAAATATCGTTTTCTTTTTATTTAAAGCATTTATTTTTTATCATTTTTAATTTTGTTCATCACATATATTTTTTGTGGTAACAGTAGAAAAATGTAGTTTTTAGAATGTTGTTGATCATTTCCGTTGCAAATAGATTCTTCATGAAAAAAAAGAAATTAATTAAATTAAATGGAGTATTCATAGTTCATGTTGCTTCTTTCATGTTTAAATAAGTAGAAGCCAACAATTCCATGATTTAAATATATATAGTTCCGAATGTCGCTGAGAGGAAGAAATGTGGTGCTGTTATAAATTACACAAGTGAGAATTAGAGAAATGAATAACAGTGAAGAAATTTCAGTACAAAACCGCTTTAATACAGCATATAAACTGCCTCAAAGGGTTACATAGATGAAATTAAAGTGCACAATATCACTTAATAAAATTACTCCCTCAACGAGGGCATGTGATGACCCTTCAGTATGATTCAATATGACACTCTTCTTGTCAACCACACATTGCATCCTGTACAAAGCAATCTCCATGTTCATTTTACCGTATCTAACCTCATGCCATTTTTTCCAGTGTGGATATTTGAAGTCCAGGGTCTATCTTGGTGAAGTCACGACGTTGACGACCTTATAGGACACAACATATTACGGGATATATCATTCATGGTTACATATTGCTGTCGGCCGTTGAGATTATTGTGTACAGAACGCAATGTGTGGATCACGAGAAGGTTCGTCACATTGAAAGAGATCTGCTGCTATGTTGTACCGCAATTTCATCTCTGTAACCCTTTGAATTTTGCACTGAAATTTTTTCTTTGTAGTTCATTTGTCTAATTCTCAGTTGTGCAGAATAAAACAGCGACACATTTTCCCCTACCGGAAACTTTCGGAACAATTTTTTTCGTCATGGAATCTTTTCCCCTATGTCGTCCTAAGGACCCTCTACCAAATTTGGCGGCATGTCAGCTGATATATCGAGCTACTGAAGGTCCTGAGTACTGTTAGTTGTAAAAAAATCACCCTATTCAGGAAATATAACTGGTCATATATAGGATTATTTTGCCATTGTTCAAAGTATCAAAATTAAAGTACTGAATAGTAAAAAAGGGATTTTATATTAAATGTATTTTTAAAAAAACAGGTTCGCAAATGTGTTTGATTTTACATAGACGTGAAATAAAATTATGAAGAATTTATTATATGAAAATTTGGAAATCATTTTAACAACTAATAATAATGATAAAAATACCATTAACTTTCTGATTGACAAAGAAAAAATTGGTTTTATAACAGATTTTTAATTACTAGATATAAAGATATCTTGTAAAATGACTTTTTATCCCAAGTAATGCTACTCAGTAAAAAATCTGAAAAAAAAAACATTGGCGTGGGGTAAGTGGCGGGCCTCTCACCCCCTCTTTCCGTTATAATCAGAACTTAGTTTGTGCAAACGGATCGGGGGGGGGGGGTATTTTATCGCCCCTTATCTTATTTGACTTTAAAAAGTGACATAAACGCATTAACATTTTCGCATTATAGCAGGTGGCTAAGCGAGAGAAAATACTTACCGGAAAAAAATATGATTTTTTTAATCCTAGTCGTCATCAGTGGAATTAAACGGCCCTAGGGGTATGGAATTATTTTGAAACCTCCCCTCATATTTTGTTTTAAAAACGGCCAATAAGATTTCGACTCCTCGGCGCCCCCTAACGATTGCCCCTGTTGCATCTATACCCGCTTTCCCTCCCGTCGCTACGCCACTGAAACTGAAAAACAATTTTTTTATGATTAATAAGTTACATGTCACTTATTCGTATTGATTTCTATGATGCGCATTCAAAAGTGCTATAGGAGTTACACAAAAAAAAACCAACATAACTTCATTAATATTTACAGAAGAAAATAATATTTTTAATTGTTGCTAAGTATTTATTCATTTCAAATCTCTTCGATAACAGTTTTGAAGCACATTGTATGTAGAAGATATTTTCTAAGAAATAAAAGGCATCCCACAAGGAACAATTTTATCACATTTACTACCAACCTCTTTCTGCATTTCTTCGAAATACCATAGTTCTCAACATTAACAGATTTTTAAAATTAACACATTACAACATTTCATGACACAGCACATTACATTTAACTCATTCAACAAGAACTAACACAATTTTAACATTATCACAGTTTTTAAAAATCAAATTTAAATTAGTCCAATGTTTACTTAGATGCCTTTAGACAAAATTTTTGTCAGTGCATCCGCTTCCAGATCTTTAGTATTTTTGCATTTTAAACATACATTACCTTTTTCATAATAATCTGTGATGTAGAATTTTCTATTAATATTTCAAGTGCCACAACTCACTTTTGGGTTGTTTATCCAGTCAATGAGTCCTTGACTATAAGTCTCAATAGGAATTGGGGCATCTAAAAGGTGATTTTCATTCAGCTGCTCCAGCATGGAAACGCACCATTTTACAGCACATACACATCCATCGTTGACAATGCCACAAGTTTCTGTATACTGCTCCTCCATCCAACAACATTCTCTCCAAGGTTGAGAAAATATCCACTGCAAGATTTTGCATCTGCTGTAGTGCTCCAACTTGCATCTGTACTGGCTTTCAGTTTGCTAGGTATTGGGTTAAACCTTAGGCAGTAATCTAAAGTCACTTTTATATATCTTAGAATTCGTTTAACAGCGCCCAATGGATCGCTCTTCGATCGTCGTTGTACTGCGATAATTTACCTACAATGTACGAAATATTAGGTCGAGTTCCAGTTGCAAGGTATGCAAGATATATTATGGATCCAACAGCTTCTTGGTAGGTTTCTGATGAAAACTTCTTGAATCATCATAGTTATCTAAACTTGTGTCTCCTATAACGCCAGGTGTTTTCAATGGGTTGCAGTCAGTCATATTAAATTTTTCTAAAATTTTCTTCACATAATTTATCTGTGATAAAGTAATATTTTTTTCTGTTTTCCACCCCTAAAAATATGTTTGACTGTGTCGTTCCTTTGACTTCTATTTCTTTCTTCACACTCTCAATGACTTTGTTTATCATCTCTGCTGACTGGAAATTACTACAAAATCATCCACGTATATTTCAATGTGAATAAATTTTTTGCCTTCCTTCTTAGTATAAACAGAAGGGTCAGATTTTAATTTTTTCAATCCTGCTTGTGCTAGGATTTCACTGAACCTGTTGGACAACATCTTCCAGATTATGGCAAGCCATGGATACTTCTTTTAATTTTTAATACTTTGTTGCTTCTTTACTCATATCCTTTTGGTGGCTCCATATATAACTTTTCATTGAGGGTTCTATTTAAATAAGCAGTTTTAAAGTCAAACAATTTTACAATTGATTTTTTCATTGCTGGAATTTTCAGAAGGATTTTTAACGAGTCCCATTTCATGACTGGACTAAAACTTTCTGTAAAATCTATGCCTTGAATCAGTCCACTTCCAACTGCAACCGATCTTGCCTTATAAGCTTTTCATCGTCCAATTCCTTTATCTTGTATACCCAACTACTTTTGATAACTTTCTTGTTTTGGGGTCTCTCCCCCTCTTGCCATACATTATGCATCTCAAATGAGTTGATTTCTTTCTACATTACATCTTTATCTCGTGAAACAGCCGTTTCTGGAGTAGCATCGCTGACAGAGTATTTTTCATAATCTACATACCTTGAAGGTAACCTTCTCTCTCTGACAGGTCTATTTGAGACATTTTTGTTCCCATCTTCCTCGTCATCAGTTGTTTGATCATCATTAATTTCAGTAGAAACTGTACTGTCTATTTGCTCTTGAATGACAGCCCCCTGATTAGTAGGTTCATCTATTTGCTTATTTTCAGGGTTACTCAATATTTACTCTATCTGCATATAATTCTCTGTTCTCTTTGGCAATTCTTTTTGTACATACCAATTTCTAGTCTTATCAAGTACCACATCAGATGTAATAGAGATCCCAGATGCATGATATGATCGGAAAATTATTGGTCCAGGGATTGTCCCAACCCCACAGAAACTCCTGCAACTCGCTTACATTGCAATGGCAATCACACAGCCAATTATTCAAGCTGCCCCAAGAACCCTCTTAACAGGAAATCCTTCCCAACAGCGGCTGCTAACGCATGGTCTGATCCAGAAGCACTTGCGAAAGTCAAGGAAACCCCAAATTCTGATTCGAACCTAAAGCCAGTAACGCATTTTGTGCCCAGACCAGTTGGAATTATCTCATAAAATCCGATCAAGTCAAGAAGAATTCTTCAACCAATGTCAACCATGATGACCTCCATGATGTCCTCCTTCTTCAGCCAAATGGCTAACTTCCATCAAAGCCAGATCAGCAAACACGTTCAATAGTCAACGCCATAATTATTTAACTGTTGTTAGTTGGAACGCTGGGGCATTAAGCCCAAATACAAACAATTTAAATACTTCGCCCAGGAGTGGAAGCCGGATATCATTTCAATCCAGGAAACTCACCTAAACCCTGGAGATAAACTTAAATTAGTTAATTACACAACGTATAGAACTGACAGACTCACTCACCGTGGTGGTGGAACTGCTTTACTAATTAGAAATTCAATCGATCACTATCCAAATCCTATCGCCTCTGACTCTTTTGAAAACACCACCATTGCCATAATCCTTCCGAACTCTCAACAAATTACTGTCTCCAGTATTTATAGACTTCATCACGATATCATTTCTACCGATGAATTCAACAGAATTTTTAATTCAAATAATAAGTGCATTGCAGTTGGTGCAAAGCTAAGCACAGCTAAGCTTGGTTGCTAAGCACAGCTAAGCATGGTTGCTAAGCAGAATTAAACTTGGTTGCTAAGCACAGCGCCTGGAGTTTGGGAAGACGTAATCAAAATGGAAACATCATCAAGGACTACGTGTGTAACAATAACCTCATTCTTCTTGCTCCTCCGAAGCCCACCCACTTCCCACACAATAGCAACAATTCAAGCACGCTTGACTTTAGTGCACTCAAGAACTTCTCCTCGGGTGATGCAACTTTCTTAAATTAACTCTGCAGCGATCATAATCCGGTATCCTTTGAAATTAACATAAATGCTAGCATTCCTGTCATCACCAAAACTTTGAGAACAACCAACTGGATGAAATTTTATGATATTGTCAAGGAGGCAATTCCAGGCAACGCCACAATCAATTCAACTAAGGATATCAACGAGGTCATCAACAAAATTATGTCTGTAATTTTGGGTCATTTACATTTTTTAAAGGTTTGTCATTTTCTATAACATCTTCGAATAAATCTATGGCATCTAAGGGAGCTTCTACCTTCATACTCCATATTCCGTAATTCGAGTCATCTAGTAGTTCTATTCTAGAAAAGTTCATTGTATCCATGTCACGTTCGGCTGTTAAGCCTAACGGAGAATTCCGATGAAATTTTGCTGATATACTTCAATGGAAAACTTCGGAATTTTTAAAAAAAGCGTGAAAGCAATCCGTATTTATAAAGAAAATCATTCTAATTTCAAATTTGCAAGTGAAATTTTGCACAAAAATTTATTTATTTAAATATTGAGAGAGAAAAATGCACTAAAATCGAAGAAATGATGATGCAAGCCGAAACGCACTCTCATTGGCTGACTAGATTTTGACGTCACATGCGTCTTTCTCTTCCACGACTTGTATCATCGTTTGCAATTTCTCGGTTATATCCGGAGCATAAAATTGATTTCTTAGCCCATTTTTTTTTCAAATCCCTTGAAAGAATGCGTATCTCTGTGAATGTAATAGAAAGATTTTCCTGCAATCAACACTCAAGACACTGACAAGATCTTCTGTAGTATTTTTATATATCTCTTTGAAAGCTTCCGAACAAAGCAGGCTACTCTCTTTCTTTCAGTAAAACCCTTCCCGTCTCCTTAGTTTATTACAAGGGAAGCAACGCAAATTTTGTTGTCAGTACATGTGTTTGTAATTATTCATTTCCGACAAAGAAATTGGACACAAAATGCTGCTCGGATCTTCCCTTGAACACATTCAGTAACTGGAACGAGGCTATATCCGTGTATATTGACTAAATAAATACAATAGACTTATTAGGAAAAACGAATACGTTTTCAAAGCTACCCGTTAGGCAGCTATAAATTGAAGAGGAGCCTTCGCACATTCCGAGGAGACGCTGCGATTTCTGCTGCACAAGAGATAATGAAAATAACCTGATTTTGCATGATTTGTGAAATTCCGTATGCCTACAAAAAAAAAACACCAAATCAAAGCAAAAAACCCCAGGAATATACTTATTTCAGAAGTTAGGTTCAAAATAAATTCAAGTACGGCATTTTACTTTAAATACACGTCTGCATTTGAAAAATTAATTTTATTTTATCTAGTTTTATTTTGCTCTGCTATGAAGAATATAAATTATTTCCTTTGCACAAGTATTAATTTTAAGATATAAGTTAATAGTAATTAATATCAAAAAATCTGGTAAAAAATAACTTATATAAAGAAACCTATATAAATTTATAAAAATATTAAAACAAGACCAAATGCGACTAATCTAAGAATTTAAGGGCTACCATGTTCAAATTGACAAACCCAGGATGTGAGGTGAGATAAATTTATCTACGTTTTTCCAATTGTAATAATTGATAAGTAAATTGACTTTTTGAAGATTGATTTTGATTTGAATATACTCATTGCATCTAAATGATTTATTTTGCATCAAAAATTCTGTGAATTATTTTCTTGCGCTACAAATAAAAACGATTTTCATCATCAAAAAATCATGAATTTTAACTTATATTTAAGATATTCTAATTAATTTTGAATGGTGCTGTAATTTTTTTAAAAAAATATAAGAAACATTTTAATATCCATGGAAATAATAAAAGCAGTAAAATAACAAGGGCGAGTTTTTTTTTTTTAAATCTTAAAGAAGCTAGGACAGCCTGTGTGCCACCGCCCCTCAAAGGGTTATGATATAAATTCCATCTAATCAAATAGATGGAAAAAAACTAATTGAATTTAACTATTTGCTTTAAAATTGATAATTAAAATCTCACCTTATATTTAAAACAAAACGGATATCGAATTCAAGGCTGTTTTTTACTGTTCTTCGTGATATACAATTTTAATAGATATAATATAGATAAATTACTCATCGGGTTCCGTTATAGTTGTATTAACACATTTAGGAACAATACAATATTTGTATCTTTTCGACATTATTTTATCTGATGCGGTAGTCGGAAAATATGGAAAAAACGAGAATTTCTATACAGCGCGAACGGGAAGGAAGAGTGTTTCTCCCCTGTCTGGCAATTTTGACGTCAGACCCGTTTCGCGCCAAAATGGATCGTTTTTCCCGCGTTATCTGAGAGGCGAACTTTGATTGCAAATATATATTTAAAAACCGCTTAGAAATTTTTTAATGTTATTGTTCATATTGAAGCATTTTCAATCGATTAGAAAAACAGCCACTCCGCAATGCTATGAATGCCATGAATTTTTCATCACAGCAGATTCTGCCAAAGGGATCCAAAATGTCTTAAATGTGCAGGTGATCATTTTACAAAAAAATGTGTCAAACCAGCTGACATTCCAGCAAAATGTTGCCATTGTAATGGTACACACGCGGCAAACTTCTCTGGTTACCGCCAAAATCCTTTGAATAAGAAACAGTAAAAAGAAGCCAAACTCCTCAAAACGCTCGATCTATCCCTGCTGCAATTGATAAAATCAGAACAGCAAACCAGCCTACTTTATCTGTTCCTCCCCAAATCCAATCTAAAACCCCGCCAATCCAAGTTGCCAACCATCCAGGATATAGCCTCATCCTTACTCAAATTTCACAGATGATGACTACTTTTCTCTCACAATTGGCCTCGGTGCTCCAAAATCCTCATGTGATCCAGCATGTTTAATACCAAGAACCAAAATAACCTATAAATCATTAGCTGGAACGCTGATGGTCTTAAAGGAAAATTTCGCGAATTCAGATATTTCATCGAGAAATGGCAGGCTGACATCATTGATCTTCAGGAAACACACCTCAACCCTGGCGACAGGTTTAGGGTCCCTAATGACTCTGCATTCGATATTATGTGAATGGCTGCAACCGATATAAGAACGCATAGATTTATTACTTGATTATGTGACTTGAGTATAAATATAATCTGAAAAGATAATTTATCTTTGGCTATTACTGTTAAAAAAATTATGTTAACTGTTATAATAAATTTCTAAGTTATTATTTTTTATCGATAATTAATCAGATTGATATTGTAGGTTAATATGGAAAATACCGCTGTAAATTACAAATAATACATTCATAATTATATTGTATCGATATTAGAATAACATTTTCTGGGATTTTTAGATTATTCTGATTTTGAGGAGTTGAAATGGAATTGTACAGTATGAAAATTGTTGTCATTTGGTGCTTAAAGTTAACAAAGTAATTTTGAAATGTATATTAAACGCTCGCAGTTATATCATACGCAAAGCTTTCTAAGTTAAAAATGGCTGTTCCGATTTAGCTTAGTTTAATTACATTAATAGTGTTACAAACATGGAAAGTCGCTTCCAAGCAATGTGAGTCTTATGGTTGGGAAGAGAGTTTTACAGGGGGAAGTATGAGGTGAAAGACAGCAGCCACGTCTGGACTCCTAACCTTGGCGACAAAATATGTGATTTCAAAGGTGCTGGAATCTTCTCGATATTTCTATTAGGAGAGAAGATACGCTTTAATGTACTAGATAATTCCATGTGACGTCACGGCCTGCCAGGGTAAACTATATAAGGAGAGCTCTTGGTTGACGGGGGGTGTGTTGATCGACTGGGATCGCCTTGGAGCGCGAACGTCTTTGGAGTTCTATCTGCTGTGCGAGCTAGTAAGCTGTTAAATGCCGAGCGGTAGCAGTGTTGATCCATTGGGAACGACTTCGTCCGCAGTGAGAGCTAGGAAGCTGGTGAGCTGAACGCTATTGAAAGTGCAGTTATTATCGTTACTAGTTATTTACTGACTGTGTGTGTTGTTAGATAACAAAGTGCTGAACTGTTATTACCTGTGAATTGTTGTCTGTTTACATTGGTAATCTGTGCAAGAACTATTGTTTCCTGTACCTGTGCTACGTGTTTTCCTGCATATTTGTAAATAAACCTTCATTCCTACCATTATCCTGTGTGTTGGACTGTTTACACCATACACCCACAGAAAGACTTTTGCAACAATATTAACTAGCCGCCTTCGGCGACTAATTGTTCGCCCGTAATATTCCTGTAACTATGTTTGCAATTTGGCGAAATAAATTGGTGGTTGTAGAGGCTGAGGAACTCTGCCAAAGTTTTATTTTGCGAAATATATCTCGAAAATGGAGGGTGGCAGGTGACCATTGATGACATATCTAGACATCATAAGCTTTCATACGAAATAAAAATTGTCGAAATCTTTCCAGTGGTTGGGGCTGTGGAACTGTCTCATGGTTTTTTTCCCATAGAGAATGTACAATGGAGAAGTATTTTCTCTATTTCTCTCGAAAATAGAGGATAGTTGGGGGCAGGCGACCATTAAGGACATATCTAGACGTCATAAGCTTCCATATGAAATAAAAATTGTCGAACTCGGTCCAGTAGTTGGGGCCGGGTCCTCTGGTTTTACCAATTATTTTAAATACAGGGTGTTCATTAATTATTGTCGGGGTTTCCGTACCTCATAACTTTCGAGTAAAAAATATTACACAAAAACCGATTACGTATTCGTAAACTGCAACTCAAAGAATTTCACTAATGATATTAAAAAGATTAATGAATTTGCACATGGCTGCCCTTCGTGGCTCGTAACACATCGAGACGAAATTCGATTTCCCTCCAAGTGTTCTCCAGCATTTGTGGGGTAACATTTTGGATTGCAGTAACAATTCTGTGCTTCAGTTCATCAAGGGAGGGCACAGAGGTCTTGTACACAATGTTCTTGACAAACCCCCAAACCAAATTTAGTTTCGAAAAACCACAATGCACACTTTGCTTTTTCTTGCACGGTCGCCATTTTTATTTATGACGTCATAATTACCCAGACTGCAAATGCTTTAAGATCGCATTGTTGCCACATAAAATTCTTTGAGTTGTAATTTACGAATACGTAATCGGTTTTTGCGTAATATTTTTTATTCGAAAGTTATGAGGTACGGAAACCCCGACAATAATTAATGAACACCCTGTATATAGATATTTTAATATTTATTAAACAATAGTATTCATACTCTGTTATTGTTGTCGTTAAAAAGTGCAACTACCTCATCACAAAGTACAGTTTATGAGTATCCAAACAACAAAAGAAAACACTTATTTCTACTACACTTCAGACAGTACTGTTCCCGCCAAACTGAAGTTGGCGACAGTTCCGTAGCGCCAGTGGCAGTTTTCCGCACAGGTGTTAGAGGCGGTCGCCTCGTGCCACGAAATTCCACGGGGCCTCAAAATCCATTCGAAGTACACAGTAACGCAAACTAATGGCGAATTAGCGACTTTCGGTAGGGGGAGGGAGTCTCAAAACGTATTGGACGTAAATTGTAGTGCTATGCCCTACGGCGAAGTTGCGTCATTGGGTAAGGAAGGGGGCCTCAAAACCTATTCTACGCACATCGTAGGACTAAGCCGACTGCGAATTTGAGACATTGGGTAGAGAGAGGGAGAGGGCCCTCAAGTCAGTTTTGCGCCTGTAGCCTCATATCGATAAAATCCGCCACTGCGTAGCGCCAACATTCATCGCTAAGATTTGGTACTGAGAGTTATCGCCAAAACCAGGGGAGTATTTACACTTTTTTACGCTCTAGGACAAAGTACATAATTCTGCGCCCTCTCCCACCCTCAAAAATTGTTTAACACGTGGTTTACACTGAGCAGTGGCGTAGCGACCGGGGAGCAAGGGGGGTATAGATGCCCCGGGCGCCAGTTTCAAGGGGCGCCATGGAGTCAAAATCTACTTCGTGCATGCCATTTTTAACTCTATAGATACGGGAACGTCCCAAAAGACCCTTCAAGGAAAAGACGGAGGCCGTAGAAAACGTCCGCATATCACTGTGAAATTTCCACCCCCTTTCGTTAAGTGTGATTGATTTCACACTCGCGGAGCACGCTTTATTCGTTAGAGTGGTTCCCTCAGATAGGGTTGGGGAAAAGGGGGAGTTTTCCTAGAATTCGGACAGTGCCATCTGTCATTGTGGTTTTTGAGGGGGGAATGAATCTTTGAAAGAGGAACTTAGGCGTTACCGCATTTTGATGTAGTTCTATTTCAATGGTCTTAGGAATCAGAGGGTTAATGAGAAATACGGTGAGGGGGAGTGAAACTAATACCATACTCCTGACTCCATTTAAGCTTGTTGATCCATCGATGACGACTGGAATAAAAATACTCATTTAACTTTCCGGGCACCACTTACTTTCGATACACCACTGCCCATGGTGACAAAACGTTAATGAATTTATGCCATTTTTTAAAGTCTAAAACAAGGAGAATTCGAAAAAATACCATGCCTCGGTCGTCATTTGCACCAGCTAAGTCACTGAAGATAGGGGGAGGTGAAAGAGAGAAGACGGGGAGAAAGAGAGAAGACGGGGGAGGTGAAAATATCCTATCATGACCCGTGAGTCATTTATACTCGCTACGCCACTGACACCGAAACAGAAAATGAAGCATTTTCTGTTTCTCTCACACACACTCAGTGTAATTTAGAAGGACAACATAAGCTGTAGAGATGGTTAGCGTAAATGCACAGCTAAAATTATTATTTTGTATATGGATATAAAGTTAAATGGCTGTATTTTATACTGCCTTTTTTAAAATAGTACTGAAAATTATTAGAAATTTTCAGTATTTTTTTAATTTGGTCGTTATTTCTTCTGTATATACGCCCTCTCTGACTTACTGCGCCCTAGGCCAGTGAAGGCGAACCCTTTTACTTTCTCGTATAAAAAGTGTACAAAGAGAAAGTATTGTAATCATCAAAAAACTCGAACTCGAGATTTTGACGAATCTCCACGTATTAGACCTCCCCGAGTCCGAAAAACACAATGTTGGAATTATGCCTGTCTGTGAACACGATAACTCGAAAACTATTAGAGCCACGGGGATGAAATTTGGTAAATGATCTTGACACATCATTTGTAGGTTTCTATCAAATTTTAGACAAAATCCGTCGACGGTCAGTCCGTCTGTCTGTCCACTTTCATGTGAACACTATAACTCAAAAACTTGAATAGCTAGATGGATAAAATTTGGTACATAGTTTTATCATCATGAATGTACGTTCGTATCAAATTTTGGGCCAAATCAGTCAAAGGGTTGACTGTCTGTCGGTCTGTATAATCGCAAACATGTGAACACAATAACTCTTTAAGATAATGACTTAGGTATATGAAATTTCGTATGTGGCCTTCTAACCTTAATTGTAGATTTGTGTCCAATTTTCGTTTCAATCAGTTAAAAAAAAAGTTGTTCAAATTGCATATTTGGTTCAAAATGCACATTGCGACTGTGTGTTGGCGAGCGTTTCGCTTATTTTACTCAAGTTAGTATGGTTGGCTTTTGACCTTGGCGATTTGCGAAGGAAATTGTAGCGAGCCACAAACACGCGCTTCGGAAATTATGGCAACCCCCTAAAACGAAACTTCGTTCTGAGATTCTCCAGATAGACGCCTGTGATTAACCAAGTGATACCTCAACGCGCAATTGCGAACATACGATTCTTTTTTTTTTTTTGCAAAATATTATGTTTTTAGGAATTCATAAATTTTATATGTTTGATCGTAAATCACCATTCATAATTTTTTTCTCAAAATAACCAGGCCTTAGGTAAATACCCCCAAAATATTTACCTACCCACTGGGTGTTTGCCCACGCCAACATTACTGGTCGTATGCGAGAAAGTTTCGGGGAGGCCACTCCCGCTGGTTGAGAAGAGGTCAATTTTGTTCATTATTCTTTTTAATATTAGCTCGTAGTTCACAAAGTCAGTGGCTTCACTTGCAAAACGGGGAAAGAGAGTGTGGTGGAAAAGGTACCAGTAATTTCGACATTGATTGGTACACCCCACACGATCAACCCTTTCCATTTTTAAAGTCTGTAGGAATTTACTTTCTAATTTAAACACTCTTCAACACTTTTGACCATTTTCTTACTCTAGATAGATTAGATTAACACTTGAACTATCATTTTAATAAACTATTTTTATCTATCTCAAACAATTTAGATTAAAGTAAGTTTTATTCTAAGCGCAGTTTGATCCAAGAATGGCTTTTGCGCCCTTAGTGAGACTTTATGCGGGTGAGGATTTATGCGATATATTTCTAATCAGTGGATGCATCTATATAAAATATTCCATGTTAAAAATAAAGGCTACAAACACTGAACAACTTTATGATATTTATTTCCTCAAATGCTCATCAAGTTCTTTTTATATAGCAAGCTTTATTTTAAAATCAAGTCTATATGCTTTGAATTAAGAGGCGAGTTACAGCCACCAAATCTTATTTATTTCGGTACATTCTCTTTATTTCTCATTTCCAATATCTTCTGCAACAGTTTTTTCTTCAAAGACACTTCCGGGACACAAAACCCGAATCCATTTTTGCTTCGGTTTGTCCCTGAACGCTGCTTTGTTAGATTTTCTCTTTTCGTCACTTTTTGAACAAAGCGGCAATTCCATGGAAATGTCGACAACTTTGTTCTCCTCGGATCTCGCCTCCATCACAACTCTCGAGTCGGTTCCACTTGGATTTCCATCTGATTCCTTTTTCTTCGTGAATTTCTTTCCCTTTTTCACGCAGCTTCCATCACTCGTTGCACTGTCAGTCACATGCGTTATTCTCCTATCAGATTTAACCTGACCTTCTCTGGAAGTTTTGTCTTCGTCCTGATATGGTGGCAACTGTGTTCTTGTAATGATCGTAGGCGAAGGATAAGGAAATGGCGTTCTGAATTTCAATCCGTTTCTGAATCCTGTGCATCTCTGAAACATCAGCTGGTTCTCACCAGAAGTGAAACTGTTGTCTGGATACACTTTTCGAGTTGGCATTTCAGAATCCTTTCTGTGATTTTCAATCCATGTAGACCAAGTGAGATTCACAGGAGTGACATTTTGAAATTCGAGCTTATCAGAGTGCTTCTTATGTTCCACATCCCAAGAATTCTGCAGATCTTTTTCATTTGATTGTTTAGTTGAATTATCTTTCACAAGATTAGGGCAGCTCCTATCGGTTGCATACCTTCTTTCAGCTTTCCAATTATTATGCAAAAATCCGCCTTGAGTTTGACTGAAAAAAGCTGTACCCATTTGCTCACTAGAATGTACAGAGCCCATGGTAGTGATGTCAGGCAATGGCCGAGATGGAATGAGCTTTAGCGAATTTTCCTGATCAAATATGCCCGTGCAGAAAACACAGCGACATGGTAAGTCAAAAGTGGAGTTGGATATTCCGGAATATTTTTCTTTGGAATAGAATTTAGAAGAATCTTCGGGGTTTAAATTTCTCGCTATTTCTTCAGTAGCTTTCGACACAGTTGTTAAACATTCATCTTTAATTTCCACTTCAGGTTTCACTTCTTTTTCTTCTGCTTTTTTTGCAACGTTAGAGCCATCAATTGCGGGGATATTATCATAGATCCAAGAAAAAATATCACGTAAATATTCTTCTGAATACGAGGTTCTCTTCAATAGACTGTTTCGTGGAGGAGAAATCCCATTCGAACGATTTTTGGATGCTACTTTATAGAAGGAATTAAATTCCGAATTTGAATTTCTAGCAATGGCATAAAGTTCGCTATTTGATTTCGACTTTTTTAATTTTATATCTGTAAAGTGCGACATCTCCTTAGCAATCGAATGATTGGTGTCTTTTCTTTTGCAGTAAATATCCTCTGTTCCGTGTTGTATCTTGACTTCTCTAAACTTTCCATCCGACATCTGTTTTTCAGTTTCGCATGCTTTCCAGAAATCTCTCGCTTCCTCATCAATTCGCTTTCCAGAACTTAGCAGAAAAACTGAAGTCAGTGCAGCTTTTGCACTTACTCTTAGCTTTGGATCTTTTTGCAAAAATAGTGCCAAAAAGTTCTTTAAGTTGTTGGCTGTGTTATCCTGCAAGTTTGAGCCAGGATTTGTCTGCCTAAGAAGCTCTGTAGTTAGCCCTTCCAAGTAATCTGTTTCCCGATCTTGACACCATGGCAATACGTGCATTGTGAACATCTGTAGAAACATTACACCACAGTTCCACAAGTCAAACGGCAGGCATTCGAACTCGCCGCCATCATCAACTTCTGAGGGAAAGAGATTAGCAAGCATGACTGGATAGTTAGCCTTAGTAGTGGTTTTTGTAGACACACTGCAACTAAGATCACTGATGACTGCTTTATCAGTTTGGCTGCAAATCAAAACATTCTCATCATTCAAGTTCATCAAACTCACGGATTTTTGATGTAAATATTCCAAACCGGAAAGAACGTCTTTGACATACGATCTTTTTCGATCAAAGCATTTAGGATGAAATTTGAAACTTGCATCTCTGACAACGGCTCCGAGAGTTTTCTCATGGAAAGTAAATATGAAAATGGTCTTTTGGTAGCTCAATGGCACCATGTCGAGAAGCAGAATCACATTTTCATGATGCAGATGTGGCCATTGGATGAACTCTCCTTCGTTGTAATCGCCCACAATTTTTCCAAGAACATCTTCCTTTAGGACGTTATCTTGCAGTAGTAAAGCCGCCCTGAAATGTCCAATATCAATAAAGCGCTTCAGCGAATAGTTATAACTTCCTTCAAATTTTAAAAAAGATTTTAATTCCGAGGGCTTCATTGGTAGCTGATCGCTCATTCTTGTAAAATAATCTGAAATCTCTTTGCTGTGAAATTTAAGACTGACTGCTTGTTTACATACTGAAATTTTTAATTTTGCTTTGAAGTTTGTAAACAGAATCGCAACACGTTATCCACGGTTACGTATTATCGCAAACGCTTTCAACATCGCGTGGTTAATGAAATTAATAAAATCACTGATAATCTTCTTCAAAAATCAAAGAAAGTTGCAAAAGTCTGCTTTCATAACTATTTAGTAAAAATTTTGAAAGTAGATTGCTGAAGTGACTTAGATTAAATATTAAATTATCAGAAAAATGTTTAAAAACTATTAGCAACGACGCAATAATACATATGAGCTTATTTTTTCATTGATCATTGCCTTTGAAAAAAAAAATCGCAGATTTTTTTTCTTTAACACTTTTATTTAAATTCATTTGTTTGTAAAGGTATAATTTTGTAATCCATCTTTCACTCATTTCCCTACAGGCTACAGTTCTGAAATTATATACACTTGTGTGTTCGGAATAACAATACCCTATTTTAATATTTTCAGAACTTAATTATCAGTTAATCGAATAAAATAATTAAATGTTAATTCCTTACGCGTGGCGCCATCTGGCAACGAATTTGAGAAAAAATTATTTCAAGATTTCATAATATTTATAACTAGCCGCCTTCGGCGACCAGCTTGTTCACAGGGAATATGATTGTAATTGAATCTTCCATGGTTCTCTTAACAACGTATTGTTAAACTTCAGATTGTGGTAGATATTTAACCTATGTTCTAATAGTGATCTTGAACCTCTTCTGTTCATTGTCTACATAAATGTTCTTAATGGAGTCAAATAACTAACCATGTCACGTAAACTTTATTTCTATGTTGTTCTTCTTACTCTTCTCGTAAAATATGCATTTGATTTCAACATTAAAATGACACAGAACATTTTATGGACAACGTCATGTTAAATGGATTAAAACATGTTGAGACAAGAATGAAAGCATAGCAACCAGAACCATTCAGCTTAATGGATATATTTCTTAATGTAAACAAAGCAATATCTCGGAGAGCTTAGTTTACAGATTTCACACAAATCTTGATAAAATAAAATATGAAAGCAAAATGTAATAGGATCCTATCTCAGATTACAACAAGGAAGGGAAAATATGCAATTAAATATTTGTTTAAACAATGAAAACGGTTTGAGTTGTGTTGCAACAATGAAAAGTATTGTTGTAAATTACGCCAAAAATATTTTTAAAAATTTATTAAAATTCGAGAAAACATTATACGGAAATGTAATTGATATCATTGGAAAGGTAATTTTTTTGCACTTTCAAATGGTGTAAAAATGATTTTTGTGCTGCAATATTTTCGGAAGTTATTAAGGAAATTTCGCTTAATTTTTAATTAATTAAACTTTTAATTAGAATTTCAGAAAAAGGGCTCAGAGGTGCACATTCCCACCTTTCAAAGTATGTTTGTGCCAAATCTCGTATCTCCAAGTCTAACGGTCTGCCCTGTAGAGGACCAACATACGGACACACACACGCACATTCTTTTTTATTATTAGTAGAGATAATGAATTATAAATCATACGAGGATGGATCCAAAAAAAAGTTTACAAAGGCAATAAAAATTATTTATTAACATTACACAGAAAATACAAAAGGGGATTACGAGGCGTACTTGCCAATCAGTTTTCCACATAATTGCCAAACCTAATTAGGCATTTATCTGAAAGCAGGACCAACTTGTTTAACCCGGCTTGGCAGAAATCACGTCCTGTCTATTGAGCCGGCTCTCGGCAACTATTTTCACATCACTCTCTGAAGAGAACCTTGTTCCAGATAAGTGTTCCTTCAATTTCGGTAAAAGGAAATAATCATTGGGCCGTCGTGAAGTTATCCGACGCAGACGCCCTGACATGTTGAGTGATAGTGCCATCCTCTTGTTTGGCAATACCCATACTGCTCGCAAAACTCAAAAATTGCTGCGAAAATTCAAGTGGGAAATCTGGAGCCACCCCCCTACAGCCCAGATTCGGCACCCAATCTGGGTTCCAAACACTTATCTGGAACAAGGTTCTCTTCAGAGAGTGATGTGAAAACAGTTGCCGAGAACTGGCTGAAAGGACAGGTCATGATTTCTGTCAAGCTGGATTAAACAAGTTGGTCCTGCGTTCAGACAAATGCGTGAATAGATTTGATGATTATGCGGAAAAGTGATCGGCAAGTATGTCTCTTAATCCCCTTTTGTATTTTCTGCTTAATGTTTATAAATAATATTTTATTACCTTTGTAAATTTTTTTTTATCCATCCTCATACATTAAAGTGCAGAAAATAAGTAAAAAAAAAACTAACTTTCACACACACAGCACACCAATAAAATTGTTTTTAAAAACCATTTTTATTTAATTTATTTACTTAATCGTATATGAAGTATTATATAAAGAGAAGGTATTGAAATCGTCCAAGAATACGATCTCATCGTGGTTTTGATAAATCTTGACGTTTTATACCTCCCCAAGTCCGAAACTAATCTGGAATTCAGTTTATCTGTCTGTGGACACAATAATTCAAAAGGGAACGAGATAGACAGATGAAATTTTGTGTGCGAACTTTATACCAAGATTATATACCTATATCCAATTTTGGACGAAATCCACCAAAGGGAAGTCTTCAGTCCGCCCATGCGCATGTGAGCATTAACTCTGAAACACTGCGGTTTCATCACCTGAATTATAACTGCATCGGGCCAAATAAGTCAACGAGTTCACAGTGCGTCTATCCGTCGGAGTACATACGAACGCTATAGCTAAAGGTAAAAAGAAGAAGCTAGATAGATGAATTTTAGAATGTGATTTTTAGACCAAAATTGTCGATCTGTGTCAAATTTTGGACCATATCAGTCGACGGATAGACTGTTTGCGCGTGTGCATGAGAACCCGATGATTCAAAAACACACGGAGCTAGCTAAATGAAATTTAGCATGTGATCTTGTGACCAAGCGTGTAAATATGTGTCAAATTTGTTGTTTGAAAGGAAGACATCCAAAATGCATGTGCGAAGTGCAAAACTATCCGCATTGTGACAATACACACCACGTGACTGTTGCGTCTTCCTGGCATGCGACTCACTTGCGGGCTTTGACGCTTCTCTGTTATGTGTTCCGGAGATTCTTTCAAGGGATTTGGTTTAATTTAGTTATATTAACGTCCGTTTTGAAGCAACACGACGGCTATGTTTGGATGAACCTCGTAATTTTGAATCGCAGTCAAATGACGACGATGACACCGGAGCTGGCACCCAGGGCCGTACCAAGCGGGCGGCAAGATTGGCCACCGCCAAGGGCGCAGGCACTGGGGCCAGCTCTAGGGGGGTGCAGCCTGTGCCGCGGCACAGGTCGCCGAGTACAGGGGCGCAAATTCCTAATCGTAAATTTGAAAATTCGCGCGCGTTATATGGCTGTCGACTGGAACACATTAAAAAGTAAAGCTAATGGAATAATAATCTAATAAGCCAATGGTTAATAATTACAGTTAAATCTTTTAGCATATGTACCAATATTACAGGGTGTTTCATACTGAATGGGCCTAAAATAAAACATTCCTGTGAACGCTGTAATTAATTTATTTAGATAATTCCAATTTACCTTAAAACTACAGTTATCCAAGTTTCTACAGATGTTCGATATGTGCTCCTCTAGTATCACAGCAAATGTCTACGCGGTAGTCAAGTTCCTGCCACACTCGTGATAGGAGATCCCCTGTTAATGCGTTCAACACGTTAGTTATCCGCTGTTTCAGTTCCTGTAAGTCCTGAGGAAGTGGAGGCACAAACACTTTGTCTTTGACAAAACCCAAGAGGAAAAAATTGCAAGGAGTTAGATCTGGGGATCTCGCCGGCCAACAAAGCAATGACAAATCATGTTTTGGCGAATTCTAAAACGCTTTCTCCTGCATGGTGAAAGGCGTCATTTTGACTAACAGCGCCTCTATCGGCGATTTCGTAAGTGGAAGAATTTTCGCTGTTACCAGATAAGACTTGTATGATTGTAGTTTCCGAATAAATTGATTTCGGCTAAATTAATTACGTAATTCCTAATTTGCTATTCTTTTTGGCCCATTCAATATGAAACACCCTGTACAGTATATACAAGGGGGAGGCGCCACAATAATTTCGCACAGGGTGACGATTACTCTGGAACCCGCCCTGACAGGCACAAGAGGGGGACAAAAAATTACTATTAAATAAATACGGTTTAAAAGTTAGATTGTTACAATCTATTGTGGAAATAAAAAAAGAATTTAAGAATAATCCTTCTGTGGGCGATTAAAAATTACGGGAGTTGTTAGTTGTGCCTACAGATAGCTAGTATTAGGTGATGGTCTGGACAAGAGTAATTTTTCATATACGAGGATATAAAATTTGCTAAATCTGTGCAAGAAAAAAAATGCAGTAGAACCCTAGGAATCCGAAAATCTTTAATTTTTCTGAAAACTTTTCACTGAAACATGAAGGGAAAATCAGAATTACGAATCAGAAACAAAGCTAATGTTTATTCCTAACCTAAAAGATTGAGGCGTCATTCATCGTCTAACAGAAGGGGGAAAAGTTTGGACGTCAAAGAAATCTTCATCAACATGAAATGATACTTCTTTAACTATGGAGAGGTGGACGTCTGACAGACGCCACGCGAATCTTAATTCGTTAATGAGAGTACTTGAAACACAGTGCGTCTTCAGGGGGGTTGAGGGGTCTACTCCTACTCCTCCAGAATAGTAGCCTTCCATTCGCGGTTTTCCAATCATGATCTAGCCCGTGTTAGTCAGTACTGTAGAACCTTGGGAATCTGAAATTTTGGATAATCCGAACTTTTAATTTTCTGAAAACTTTTTGCTGGAAAATGAAGGAAAGATAACAATTACGAATCCGAAACAAAACTAATGTTTATTCCTAACTTAAAAGAAGTATTCGAATTGGTCTTTAAGAATGAATACAGCATCATAATTAGTAGAACAAACTCGGATATCTTCTTTTCATCTTCAACTTGTTTAACACTGTACCATGTGAATCGCTGCGTGTTCTTTCCGTACGCCGTCACAGAGCAACCACAGTCAATACTCTACGGCATTTGGTATGTCAAGAATATTTTACCGAATTTCCTGGATAATCCGAATTCCCTGGAATCCGAACAGAGGTCAGCCTCAATTAGTTCGGATTCTCGGTGTTCTACTGTGCAAGAAGATAGTTTTGTTGGGTGGAGGGGCATTAAAGGGGTGAACAATTAACAAAAATATAGTATGCAATAGGGAGTACAGCTTCAGTAATTCTGCCAGGGATGCAGGATTGTCTCGCTACAGTCCTGGTGGCATTCCGCTCTTCAAACTTTCACACCATACCCGTGGGAGGGCATTTGGCACCTTATGTATGATTTAAATCGCAACAGGCTACATTTTCTTCAGTGGAATCGTGTTTCGAACTAGGAAACCTCCAACCCTAAAGCCGAGAACTTACCACGAGGCCACTGTGGCCTCTCTTATAAGGAAAATGCACCATATTGTGTTAGTATACAAGAAAGGCGAGGGTAGAACACTCGTAATATCTTATTCTAGATCAAGTAAATGGTAGAACTACAACTACCTGAAATTTTTTATAAAACTTTTTAATTTTTAAAAATCACCTCCGGATTTAATTAATTTTTTAGGATAATTATGTCAAAAAGAAGGAATTTTGATTTTTTTACCAATAAAGCAAATATAATTCAGAGAATCAAACGACATATATTAGAAAACTAACAAAACTTCTGCCTTAAATATACAAAGATGAAAAGGCAAAGGCCTTAGTATCATGAATTAATTTACCAGCAAATTTGCAATTTTATTTTTGAATCATTAGATAAGTTTGAGGCAGAATAACCTCTGGAAAGGGAAAAGAAAGAAAATGATGGAAGGCTGTCTTTTTCAAACAGCCGCTGGTGTTGAAGGTGAAGGACTACTTTACTCGCGTGGCTCATTTCCAATTTTTTTTTTTTTTTTTTTTTTGTAACTTCTATTGTTACCCTTTATCTCTAAAATAAGACATTAGTTATGTTTTTAACATATGTAGTTACCGAGATATAGAGGATCTCTCATACAACGTTTTTTGTGGCGTTTTGACGTGTGAATCAAATTCCTTCCCGAGATCCCAATGGGAGGAACGTAGTCCTACGTTAAAAAACCTTTTTAATTAATTAAAATGGGTTAATTGATTAAATTAATAATTTTTTTAATTCCTGCTTTCAGTTGCTATCTATTGCTTGCTGTTGAAACTACATTCATCATGTTTCTGCAAATTCCATCAAGGAAAAAAGTCATATTACAAAGATATTAGCATGATTAAAGTGCGAGTTTTAAATACCATCGGGATAAAAAGGGTTAAGCCTTAATTTTAAGCCTTAAATGGGTGGGTGGGATGTAAAACACATTAAACACAGGGCAATTATAATTTAAGTTGCAATTTTAAATGCTGTAATTAAGAACTACTGGTCAGAATGATCTGATATTTGACTTGAATATATTTGAAGCAATAGGAATTTCACACAGGGGAAAAAAATTTAAATAAAAGAAGATTTGAAATTCTAGCCTGAAATATCATAGCATGATAATGTTTTAGGATTGATTCATTTATCTCTATTTTATTTTTAAAAATTCACTCTTAATTATAACAAGCATAACATGCACATGAATAATGCATTTAATTTCATTGCAACATGTGTTTAACACAGCAACTAAAATGAAAAGCAATGAAAAGTTTACGTAAAAGTATTTTTAAAAATTTATTAAAATTGGAAAAAAAAATTGTACGGAAATAAGGCTAGTAGTTCTGTGAACCGTAGACCTCGCGTTCATAATAAATAAATGAAAATTCTAAGATAGTTTCTTCATCATAATCTTTAAAAGTTTAGACATTTTTATAAAATGTGAATTATTTACATAAGTTATACTTTTACCAGCATTCACAAAATTACAATTCAATGTGGTACCACTACTAAAATGACTCAAATGTCTTACCACCATCTTAAAACGGAATTTTAAAAAATTTTTAAATGTAACCAGATTTACTGGGCAATACCCCTGAAAGTATTATACCATTAATTTATTTTGCTGTATATATCATATAACAGATTAATAAATGATGTTTTTAAAATAATTTCACAAAGTACTTGGGCCAGATTATTAAATAGGCAACTGCCTAGTGGCTCCAGGACTTTTTCTTCCTTTTTTGCATTATTTTCAGTATAATTTAATTTTTGCTTTCGTTTTTTCAAAGAATCTATATTTGAATTTATTCAAGTTAAGGATCATATAAAGTTTTAGGCTTTTTTTTTTCTTTCTTTTCATATTTTGAAATTCGGTTGCAGATCAGAGTGGCCCAATTTGTTGTGCAGTTGGCTGACTGACTCAGAAAGCAAATTTTGTTTTCGAGTATTTAGATTGTATTTAAAAAAAATTATAATTTTTTTGAACTTTTGTTTAAAAATAGTTTTAAATGAATTTTTTTTTCAACATGAGATTCTGAAATCAACTCTTTTGAAGGTGCCACCACTTAAATATTTCAGTTTGTCATAATATTTGTTACTTAAAACCTGCTTATATAAAGTTTCAATTAAAATTAGCAACAAATATCTGGTTTTCAAGTTAGAGAGGGGAGGAAGCAAAAGCCCTTGCATTGAGCCCTGAAAGTATTGTTATATAACGTGAATGACACAAATAAACTCTTCCACATTTGTATGGCAAGCATTTATGTGTAGCTTAACAATGTTCTGTTTCATACCAAAAATTCAAATAACATAACTGGCAATACGGCAAATCATTTAGATATCAACTGTTTCCCTGATTTTTTTTTAAATATCCCAGAAAACAGAATAAACTGGATATTCAACACTAAAAACTTTGTCTCACACTCCCTACTTCAAGATATGCTTTATAAAAAAAAAAAATCTCTTCTCAACATTATAATACACATGTAATGCAAAGTAGAAACTCCCGAGACCTGTGTATACACAAGTTCGAAGAAGAGGCAATGTTTTCTACAGTAAACACAATTTTCTACAATAGATTTCTTGTTTCAACAGGTAGTTAATATAGATAGGAAAATTTTATATCATGAGGCCTATCCTAAGTTTTGATTTTTTAAATTTCAAAATCAATTGCTTTAGATGATTTTTAATCTAAATGTTAAAAGGGGTTATAATGCAGGAATCCTACTCTTTTGTTAAGAAAAATGCAAAACAAGACCTTCTGCATCACTGGAACCTTTAATAGCTAGACTCCAAAACTGAAAAGAGGGATAAGGCTTTCATTTCTGGTCTTGAGCTGTTAACCCTAAATAGTTGGACACATTTATACCTTACTTACACCATTTTTATATTTATTTTACACCATTATGCTTTTGAATGTCAAATTTCAGCTTATTTTCATTTAATTAAGCCTTCAACAGTAAGCAAAAATAATTAGTGTATGAATGTATTAAAAAAATAAAGGTCTTTCACTCATAAGTAATGAATAAGTAAGAAAGTAATGAAATGCCAAGAATAATTTACAACCAAATTGTTGATTTCGGTATTTGTAACAGCTCTTTGGTTGATTCTCTTCAGGTGGTTGTTCTAATGATTATACAACTTTTCATACACATTATTTCAAAATAAAGGTTCAGTTTCATTTGTTACATTTTAAAAATTAAATAATAGGGAAAAATTATTTCTGTATTTGTGTCTTTTGCCTGTTTTTAAATTACATTTGGTCTATTTTCAACAGTAACTAATGATGTTTACAATTATATATCATATACAAACCCAAAGTATTTCTATATTGTAAATTAATATATTTTGTATGTTTTGTTCCAAATATTAATATAAATTCTATTCTTTCCAATTGTGAAGCTTCTCCACCAGCTTTCATGCACTCTTTTAGATAGATGGAGCCAGCAAGGGTAAAATAAATATAAGTGGGAATAACAAAAAATTTATACAAACAATTATAACAAATTTATACAAAAAATTTTACAAAAATGTTATCAAATATCCATTGATAATAGCTAATTTCATTTCTAAACAAAGCATTTGAAAATAATAATTTATTTTATACATATTTTTAATTCTTATATACAGATAACTGGTACATACACAATTTACAGCCTACACAGTCTCGGATAGTTATGAAATTTTAAAGGCAAACAGTTCCTAAATCTGCAAATTTCAGAAGTTAAATCACAATTTCTTTTTGACATTCATCAGTTACATAGTTGCAATTGGCTCACCAATGTTTTTCCTTCCATGAGGCTAGAAAAAAAGAGTAATTTTAAGAAATTAATAATTCATTAAAATAAAATTAAATTAAAAATTATCCACAACATATTTAAAAATCAAGATTAAAAACAATGAATTGAAATAACCTTCTTTTAAAAAATAATGGAAATTGATAAAATTTAACCTTCAAATTACAGGCTACAAGAAATTTTAAAAGGCCATTTTTTTTCTACTAATGTTATATAAAATATTTTTGGGATTGAGATTAAGAAAAGAAATTCACTTTGTTTATTAGATAAAATTAATTTGTAAATCAAGATATTTCTTTATGGTGCTAAATTGAAACATCTAGGTTTTTGTTTCGTAGAAAAATTTTCTAAGCACTTATGCCAACCAAATTTTCAACCTTTACCAGTGTTGGCAGGTAACTATCTGAAAATAATAATAATTCATTTGATAGTTCTAACCACATTATATCGCCAAAGTTTTTATTAATATTTTTTGTGATTAAGAGATGTTTTGCTAAGAAGTGTTTCGTTCACCCCCCCCCCCCAACTTCTCTTTTTACAAAAGAAGTATCTTATAAGACCAGTTAAGAAATTAAGATCTAAGAATTCTTTTTTGACTTAAAATGAATGTTTCCAACCAAAACTGAATGTTTCTATTGTTGTTGTCTACGTACCTCAGCAAATATTTGCACATAATTTTTTAGCCAACATTAGTATACACTTGGTTACAGAAGCAGTATAGCTTTTTTTAAAATTATTATTATTTTTGCTTTGGAATGCAACAGATGAAAATGCTAAATTTTTCTTTATTAAGAATTCTTAGGTGATAGTTCTAGCAGTTGATTTTCCAACAGTTGTCGCTAACACAAAAGTCATTTTTGGTTTGATAAGCAGTGCTACGTTCTTCTTGAATATTATTTGGACATTCTTTTGCCACAGTATAGCATTTACCCCATCATAGTATAGCATTATGTAAAAAAAATTTAAAAAATGGTTTTCTACTGATATTTTTATATATTTTCTTAAATGTTTTTCTTTTTTTCATAATTTTATTTTATTTCACGGTTATCTTAATCTTCATGTTTTAAATATACTTCAATAGAAATTTACTGAAAACTATGCTTTAAATTAATTAGGGCATTAACTGGTTGTGCATTACAACTTTGCCCTTATCTAACTGTGTGTGCCTGCTTACCATGACGAAGATATGGGATGGAGTCATCTCTTTCACCAAAGAATCCAAGCAGAGTTCATTGGCCTTCTCTGCATTGAGAGTCAGGTGCATGTTGGGCAGAACGGCATAGCCAGCCACCAAAGGGTATAAATTATACGTCAGTTTGTACACGTCTCTCGGCAAGATCCGGAATTTCATCTGGAAGCACAAAAAGTAGTTCCATTTTAGAAAGTTAATATATATGTAATGATTTCAATTTTTCCTAGTTTCAAAAACGCTTCTTAACTTTTAATTCATTAAATTATTTCTATTTAAGCTCTAGTTTAAAAATAACTGCCACTGTAACTGGAAGAAGTCCGGTTTCAACCAGCTCTGGCGAGCGGGACTTAACCCTTTTCGGAACTAGTATAAGAAGTCACAGCGATGTTGTAATGTTCATTTTTCACAATGTAATTCCTTTCTGTTAACATGCTGCTTTTGTATGCAAGTTTCATTCATTGTCATGGAGTGGAATTTATCTTTACACATATTATTATAAATATTAAGTTCATATAATCTACATTATCATCTTTAAAATGGATAAATCAAAATTGGAACAAAGTATTGATTGGATAAATGATTAAAATTAATTAACTGCTTATTAAAGATGTTTGCTCTACACTTCACCTAATGAAATATCATTTTATATATTTAAAATGATAACACTTTTTACAGATGATATGGAGAAACCAATTGTCCCTAAATTGGATAGAATTACTGATGGGCATATTTAAAGGAATCACAACCAATGCTTGCTCAATAAGTCTTGCATTACTAATATAATAGCCCAGATCTGTCTTATGGTAACGCTCTGATGTCACCAACAATAAAACTTATGCCATAGCACTGTGAGACGTTAAACAGCATTATTTCATTGTTAGAGAACTTAAATTTCAGTAATTTTAAATTTAAAAGAGTAATTTTCGTTCTAAGTTCAAATTTAATATCTCTGAAATAGTGAAATAAAATTTTCTATCGATTGATATAAAATTTCTCGCTATGATCAATAGTTCCCGAGAAATTTTAAATTAGATTAATCATATATTTCAAATTAATTTCCGTTTTTTAATACAAAGTAGTAAATTAAGTCAGTGGTATATCATGCAAGTGACATAGTTTAGACGACACAATGCATCCGATTATTTATTGCAATTGTGATTATATGATTTGATATGTTTTGGCAACATTTGACAAGCAGAGAAGTGCTTTGTTTTGATTAGAATTTCGAAAAAGAAATCCTTTAAAATTTTAACTTATGTTTGGCAAGCTGAGAATTTCATGGTTATTGAATTATAATAAAATTGTTAAACAAAGAAAAATACTTCAACAGAATGTTGTTTACCAAGAGCTTTTTTGAATAAAGAAATATGTAAATAAAAAAAATATCTCCTGACATAAAACATATTTTATTTGTTTTGAATCAATGTTAAACATTTCTCTCGCATATATATCTATTTAAACACGTCCAATTTGACAGGAAATCTCTCAAATGAAGAGGCAATTTGCACCAGTCATACCATGACGGGTGATTTGCTAGTTCTATAATAATGCATATTTGCATCACCTAAACATTTGCCTGCTTGAAATTAATTTTACATTTAGTGATCAATTAATAAAATAATTTACTTGTTATATTTTTGACACAAAATGGGAATGTTTTTAATGAAGTTTAAAATTAAATTTATTTCATTACATTCTTTGCATTTATTTATACGGATAAACACAACAGCAGAAGAAAACTAGAAAAAAAATAATAAAAAATACAAATCATGACGTATAAGGAGAAACCTTTGTGAGCATAGAGTTGGTAGTTTAGAATAGTTACCAATTACTTATATGCTCCATACAATGAAATGATAATACAGTCATATCTTCACAACATTCATTCATAAACATAACCAAGCATGAATTCAAAGTAACTAAGTAAACAAAAAGAAATATAATGCTAATATTTTAATATTTTCTACTGCAGTCAACATCAAGATTAAGATAACACTCGCTTAGTAAACTGGGCAAATGTGAAAATCAATTTTATTCTAATTCCATCCTCTCATAATGATTGTTTCCATAAATACCATCCATAAACAAATAAACCTATTACAGAAAATTTAGAATTTTGAAAAAAAAAAAAATCTCATGTTTCTAAATAAACAACAAAATAGGTTAACTTTATAAGTGAAACTTCGAATCCATTTTTTTAAAAATAAGTAATACATTGCTTTTTAACTTTATTAAACAGTTGAAGATTTAAAACTACTTTCTAGCAATTGGTCATCATGCACAATAATCAATATGCTAATTACTTAAGACTTTATTTACCAGCAAATTTGCAATTTTATTTTTGAAACAGATAGGTTTTGGGGCAGAATAACACCAGGAACAGAAAAAAACTTTCTCAATTAATTAAAATAACTTAATTGAATTAATAATGAATTTTTTAAAATTCCTGCCTTCAGCTACTATCTACTGCTTGCTTTTGGAACTACACTCATCATGTTTTTGTGAATTTTGCCAAGGAAAAAGGTTATATTACAATGATATAAGCATGATTAATGTGGGACCTTTGAGTACCGTCAGGATATAAAGGGTTAAAACAGCTTACTATTTAAAAATCCAAATAATAAGTACAAAAATCTAAAAAAATAAATATGAAACGTAGAATAATTCATAATTCTCCATAGTTAGATTCTAATAACGCATCAATCAGCTGAAATAGATTAAGTGAGCTTTTCGGTATAAAACTCAGACAATTAAATGTGTCTCATAAATCTGAATACATACAGCAAATGAAAGATAAGTTGTATATATAAAATTAATAATGCACCAATTTAAACAGAAGAAAATCATACAAACAATAGCATTTTTCAGGAAAAATTGCCCTTGGTTACAGAATGCTTCATTGATGTACAATTATTCAAAGCATATAATTAACTTAGAAGTCTAGCTGGAGTGAGAAGTATATGCATTAGAAAGACAGGGTGCGTAGTGAGAAATTGTTGCAAAAATTAAGCACTTTTAAATCTTTAAAAGTGCCCCCAAAAAAATCAAGCACCTTTGTAGATGCATGCATACGTCGACCCACGTATTTTCTAAGCATATGATGATTTCTGTTTTATAATAATGCATAGTTTTTATTGAAAATTTAAAAATATATTTTTTTAATTTTAAATATGTATTTTTTTTAAATTTTAATATTTATTTCTGTATTTGCACAATGTCTTCTATTGTAAAATAAAGTCAATGAAGGGTTAAAAAAAACACATTAAATCATATAGTTTTGAAAATTGATACACATGTTCGTGATGGTCTCCTGATGAACGTACAAAAGAGAGTAAAATTCTCTACAAAAATATGCTTTTATTTTTCTTCTAGCTTTAATGGTTTCTGAGATGATGGGTCTCAAAGTTTGCCGCCATCTTGGATTTCATACCTCTTTCTTAAGTGTTTTTTAATATCTCGAAAACTATTCGATTTGCAAATCTGTTGTAATCAGCAAATTAATGAGCGTAAAATTCCCTACAAATACATGCCTTTATGTTTCTTCTACTTTAAGAGTTTCCGAGGTAATGAGTCTCAAAGTTTGCCACCATCTTGGATTTTATCCCCTTTTTCTCAGTTTTTCTTGAATATCTCGAAAATTATTTAGTTTTCAAATCACAAGTGATACAACAAATTAAGGAACGTAATATTCCCTACAAAAGATTGCTTTTATTTTTGTTCTAGTTTTAACAGTTGCCGAGATAATGGGCTTCAAAGTTTGCTACCATCTTTGGATTTCATCCTCCTTTTAAAGTTTTTCTTAAATATCTCAGAAACCATTAAAACTAAAAGAAAATTAAAAGCATGCATTTGTAGGGAATTTTGCGATCATTAATTTGTTGTATTACATGTAATTGAAAATTGAATAATTTTTAAGAAATTCAAAAAAAGACAAAAAAAGGGACGAAATTGAAGATGATGGCAAACTTTGAGATCCATTATCTAGAAACTATTGTAGGTAGAAGGATAATAAATGCATGTATTCGTAGGGAATTTTACACTCTTTAATTTGTTAAATCAATTGTAATTTGAAAACTGAATAGTTTTTGAGATATTAAAGAAAAACTTTAAAAAGGGGGGTGAAATCCAAGATGGCAGCGCGAACCGCACCCCCAGGACCGGGGACTTTTAGTATGTTCAACAGAAGCTTCTCGCGAACATGTGACCGAATTTTCAAAACTATATGATTTAGTGGGGTTTTTTTCACAACCCTTCGTTGACTTGACCATCAACTAAGATTTTGTTACAAATCCATCCACTTCGAGACAAGTTATCTCAGAAACTATTAAAGCTAGAAGAAAAATAAAAGCATGTATTCATAAGGAATTTCAAGCTCTTTAATTTGTTAAATCAATTGTAGTTTGAGAACAGAAGAGTTACCGAGATATTCAAGAAAAACTGAAAAAAGGGGTCGAAATCCAATCCGGGGGCCCGCCCCCCCCCCCCCCCAGGATCGGGGACTTTTAGTATGTTCATTAGGATTAGGACCAATTTTCAAAACTATATGATTTCATGTTTTTTTTTCATCCCCCATTTTGGGACTCCGTTGACTGGACTATAAGCATTATCTTAACATGTGTTAACCCTGCATCTATCTCACCCAGGATTCCTTCCCCGAATTCTTCCCTTTCGTCGGTTTTCTTTATAGATGCATCCAGTAAACAAAGCTTTATGACTATCCTTTCGATATTGTATTCAACGTCTGGGGAAACAAAAAAAAAAAAGAATGTTTCCTTTGCACTTCTCTAGAAAATTAAGCACTTTTTAAGAACCGTTTTTTCAAAATTAAGCACTTCTAAGGTGCTTAAAAATGTTTTCACATTTAAGTACTTTTTAAGCACTTTTCATGATGCTACGCACCCTGAAAGAATATTATATAATGTTGTAGTGACTTTGGGACATGGTCGCATTTTTGGTGACTGGATTTGGCTCAGATGCTTGTTTGGGAAATGCAAGGTCTTGAGGCTCGGCGAAGCTTGGTTCTCAAGAATGGGGAAACTTCCAGAAAGGTCAATTCATCACCTCGCTAGACTATAAAATGTAAATAACTGCTTTGACTTAGAGTTGGTCAAGCCATCTAATGCAGTGAAGTCTAGTGAGCTCTGCAATCTTTTGCATAGTTTGTGTGCTATTGTGATTGAATCATATAAGGATATTTCCTCACAAATTTGAAATTGTGGCTGTTTACTGTAAATAACACTGTACAACATGAAAAATGTCCTTTAGAAGAAAATATGTGTTTCTTGTATATTTTTGGCTGAAAATAACGAATATGCAATTATTTTTTGTTTACCACACACCATTTTTCCAAAAATCGACAAAAAGCCACATCCGTAAGAAGTGACCTCCAAGAAAAAAATTCATTCCTGGCACCAAAAACATATCACATGAACCACTTGTGAGTCTGCAATGTGTCGAATATGCGAAAATAAAATTTGTAGCTTAAATTGTGATTTCAGTAATTCTTTCAACTAACTGATTGGGCCAACTGCGTGCAAGCACTATATTGCAGTTGATGGCAAACATTTTAACTTTTTTTGCATAGATTGAAATCCCACAGTCAGAATAGTATGTTGCCAAACCTGGTAACATTTGGCTAAAGGGATATTTTACAATAAAGCTTCAAACACTTCACATCCTGTCAGTTACATTTAAAAACCATCCAAATTTCTTACATCTTTGTTTCCAGCATACATGAAAGCATCACTGCTCTCGAATGCAAGCTTCATTTCCTGAACAAAACTGGTTCGGTTGTGAATGGCATATGTGACTGTCATGGGTGTGCGCACAGCGCCGTATGCAGGACAACTCAGTTCTACATAGATGGGTGGTTGAATAACATCCAGGAAGGGTAGATGTACAGGTGTTGTGACAGAATGATGCAGTTCATCTTGTGAATCTCTGAAAAATAGCATTGTATAATACAGGAAAAGGAACATGTAATATCAAATAAGTTTTACAAAAAATAAAAATACTTTTCAGCAAGTACAACTCATTGATCAGGTCTATATTGCCCAATAAGCTAATAGGCATGTATCCCAGGAGAGCCATCGATCTAAGGGTGCCTCAGAGTTTACTACACCGATTTTATTTTAATTTTTTAACCAAAAAATGTATTTAATTATGATTTTAAATGTTATATAATTAAAATATTTTAATATGTATAATAATACATATGTTTATTACTTTATATGCTCTTCAATTATCATAATAGTTAATTATTTTTGTTGGGCCATATGCACTCTGATTCTCAGTCATGTTTCTGATGGGGCACTAAATTACTCTAGGCCCTGGGCACTAAAATTTGTTAAGATGTCCCTGTTATTGACAAATACATATAATTTTCTTTTACACTAATAATCTTTCTAAAGCAAATAACAAACAATAAATGGGTTGAAAAATATAATCCATTTCACTTAATATGCATACATTTGCCAGCAACTATGGCAAAACTAAGACATTTTCAGGAAAACATCTTTGCATGAGTAAATGAAAACTTTGCATTATATTTTCTGAATTAGAATTCTTTCTTATTTAGAACACTCATATGACAGAAGTGTTACAAAACACAAATATTTAATTAATTTTTTAAGGTTACATAAGATTGTCTTTTATGAAAAGAAATATATAATAGAAACTCAGTGATTTATTTTCTCAAAAGAAATATAAAATTTATGATTTCACATGAATGAATCGTTGTATTCTAAAAAAAAAAACATTCACAGAATATTCTAAACTAGAGTGACTGAAACAATGGGCCACAAACACATTGTTTATTGAATGCTTCTAAAACTTATTTAATTAAATGTTGATTTTCATTAGTCAATAAATTAATACTTAATATTCAGTTCTGTTTCCCTACTTATAATCAGATCTAGTAAATTGAAAAAATTATTTGTGCCACGTTAGGGTTGGACAGGAATAAAGTTTAAGAAACTCTGTTCTAAACTAAGGGTTTTTTTTTTGTCTATATTTTATTATCATTATTAAGAAAAAAAATTCTTCCATTTTCCCATCAATGTGTCACTAAATCTTCCTACGTATCCACACTGAAAGAAAACTAACTAGCAAATACTTCTTGTTAGAAAGCAAAAGAAAAGTTATCTGAATAATTAATTAATTTATCTCAAATTTACTGTGCACAAAATTGCATTGCCAAATACAATGTAACCATCAATTCAAATGTTCAGAATGCATTTAAAGAATTATTTATACCTCTTCCATTTCAATGAAAAAGTTCCTGTACTCAGTCTGGCAGGGCACTCTAAAGGGGTCACTAAAACAAAACATTCACTGGCTGCTTCACTGAAATGCAGGGTTACTGAAAGAAAATGAAAACGTTTAATGGAGCAGAATGCATTTAATAGTCACATTATAAGAGTTGAAGACTTGTTTAAAAACATTCTGTAAGTGATTCTGACTTCTTTGGCACCAAAAAATGCTTGGAAACCATGAGGTGCATGATAAATTTTTATTGGAAATCATGGTATGAATTCTTTTTATACAAGAACAAACTGTGTTTTCATACAAATTGTGCTTATACAAAGAAATATATACAAACAACAATCCAAGTCAAGAAATACATTTGTGGAAGAAATTGAATTTAAACATTAGTAGTAACGAGAATAAGAAGAATGAAATGCAACAAAGATGTAAATACAATCAAATAGAAAAGGTGAAGATTAGGTTCAAATCTCTTAGCCAAACATCAATTAATCTATCAAAATCCCTTAGACAATCTATCAGCAGCACAATTATAGGATGGCAGGACTAGTAAAATTGTCACACACACCAACTTGATTATTGAATGCAACAACTTGCCACTCTCTTGAAAGGGCACTGCTGTCGCTGATGCAGTTAAGAACATGCAACATTATATATAACTTGTGTTTCCAAATCATGAAACTGTATCACTTATGGTGAGAGCATTCTGTGTGTAAACCTGCCATAAAGGGTTTAAATGATGCACGTCTACACTTGTAGTGGGATGCAATCAGTGAATTGCATATTAAACTGTGAAAAGATAAACTGAGTTTTTATTGTGACTGAGCTATCACACCACTGACGTATTAGAATTATAAAGACATTGTGTAAAATAAATACTGGATTAAAATATGTAATGTAAATAAACACCGTGAATAATTTCCGTACATCTTCTAAATTAAAAGATCTTTTAAACTAACTAATAAATAGTGATTAAGCATATCAAAAAACAATATCTATTGTATAATTAATGATAATGATGAGTTTACTTTTCCAAGCATTTACTGGGGGGCCCCATACTGCCTAGCTGCACCACTGACATTCATGTACCATATACATGTTATGGGCAAACTGGAAAATCAATCTGATATATTTTTTCAGGTTAATTCGAAAATATGCAACATTTTGCTGAAATAACCTGGTTTCTTCCAGGTTTATTACAATAAAGTCTCATTCGATGCTGGCTTATTAACAAGTACATATATGTATATAAAAAGAGACTGTTCACAAAAAAAAGTGGGAGAAAATTTAAGTAGAGATGAATGGAATGTTATATGTCAGAGAATATACCAACAGATTTTGAAATTCAATTAATATTTTAACACATATAGTTAATTAAAAGAAACTTATTCACAACTTGACCTCCACTCATATCATTTGAAATTTTGCACTTGATTGTATTAAAATGAATTAATATTTAAAATTTACAAAAAAAACCCTCACATTTTTAAGTGAATTAGTTTTCTCCCTCCTCCCTCTGTTTCAATCAATTACATTTTCTGTTCTAAAGAACAATTTCACTTCCTTTCTTAAAGAAATAAAAACCTACAGTATCAATGTTTGTGGTCACAAATGCTTTCCTTTCCATAAAAAGATTTCTAATGTATTTCATTTTCCACAAATATATGATTTCTGCTTTATACATGTAAACATTTTTTATTAGAAGAAAAAAATCATGACTCACAGTTCTGCAATTGTGATGTTACTTCTTTATCCACAAACCTGATCTGGTGAGGCTGAAATAAAATTTGACAAATTGTGAAACTTAATAGGTTTGTAAATAATGTACATTCAAAAAAAGAAGAAATGGTTAAACATTTTAAGACCAAGATGAAGAGCATATCTTAGGAATTTCTGAAAATGAGGTCTACTGTTCACAGAATTACTAGTGAATATTCTATACAATAAAAATCTATAAAATGAATTTTAATGTCATGGAACTCTTTATAACCCTAATACACGTAGAAGCAAGTATTATGTCATATAATGATGATGCAATTACCCGTAACTTTCTATGAACCATCAACTTGAGCATTGACAGACTGTAGTAATATTCTCAATGCAGGAAAATCTTTTAATCATCCAAAATATTTAACTACCCCTTCCAAAAAAACATGTGCAATTTACCTTCTAATTATTTAAATTAAAATTCATCAAATGTTGTTGGTTAACACAAAAGTTAAATACTGTAAAAATTCGAAATTCTATCCCCCCGTCAGTAAGTTAATATAATTTTTAAAACAGCTTTATTCAAAAAAAAATATATTTCAGAACTTACCAATTCAATTGATGAGTCTTCCAGGAGCAACGGAAGAGAAGAATAAGAATGAATATCAATTTTAAGAATAAATGGTTCTTCAGCTCGAACAGATTGCTGCTCTTCAAACTGCAAAATAGGTGTGTAATGCTTTAGAAAACATTATATTGTCTTGGGTAAATAAAAGTTCAGTGATATAAACAATGAAACATGACTAAAAAGTAAGCAAAAAAAAAAAAAAAGATTCTGTAGGGCAGATTGAGTCCAATTAATTGGTTTGTTTTTTAAATCTACTTCTTTAACTTGAACAAAAAAACAAATCAATACAAAAAAAGTGCTTATTTCACTAGCAGTATGAATGTTTTGTATCCATGAAGACACATTTTAACACATTAATCGCCACAACACAAAAAAATTGTTTCGACCTGCAGGGCCAGGGAAAACAACAGACTCATTTTACATGCACAATCAAGAAAATATTGACATAATTTTCGACAAAAACTGTCAAAAATAATGTTTCTGAAAGTAATCAAGCAAACAAGACAAGTTTGTTTTATGTGGCTTCCTAGATCGGAACTGGTGGCCTTTATATAGGCCAACCAGCTTATTTTGTTTGGTAGGTCACGCATTACCTCTCAATATACGTCCATTTTGAATTGTCACCGAGCTATGGATAAAAAAGCAAAAGATTTCACGTGAAGCATGCATGATTCATATGGAGCGAAAAAATACATTGATTTTGTGACACACTTGCTTCACATGGTGATTAATGTGTTAATGCTTTATGATTTTATTTTGTCCATTATTCATTTTTAACTGCAAAATTATCAATTTTGGTCTTTATTTGATAGTAAGTGTACACACATAATGGACATTACCGCTATGAGACTGATAATATTGAAATATGTAACCAATAGTAACATGTTAGTAATAGCAGATTTTCATGCATTATTTTTCTTCTAGAGAAGAGAAGAAAAAAAAACTAAAAGAAAATTCCACTAATTCGTGAACAATCTAAATAACTGTTACCAGACTAAAATATATGCTTAAACCTCAAGCCAAAAAGAAAAATATTTTACATTTTCTTTGCAAAAAAATTAATAACAGTTAAATGTCAATTACAAAACTGAACAACTTAAATTGTGAAAAATTATTTTTCCACTAAATTATATGCTTAAAAAACTGCTTAGCAGAGAGGCAGAAAATTTGAAATAATATAATAAGAGATAATTTTTTTAAAAAATTACTGGCAACTATCAAAACTTAATTTCTTTTAATGTATCATTAGAAAAAATATGCAGTAAATACAAAATGAATAAAACATACCTTCATATTTAAGATTTTAAAAACAAACTCGAATGGCTCCACAGTAAAAACTTCCAAGTCTTGAGTTTTGTTACAGCAACAGTGTAACAACTGGTCATCGATTTCAACATCAATGTCATACTTTATCTGTTTATAATAAAAATAAATTCACATAACATATGCTTTTTAAAAAATCACCAAAGTGTTTAAGCACGAAACAAACAAAAAACTAGCATCACAAAAAATTACATTCATAATTATAAAAACTTTAGAACTTCATGTATAAAAAAAATTATGAAACATGAAACAGTTTACATGAAAAAAAATACAGGGCGTCTTAAAAAAGTCATGCATAAACTTTATCATTTGGTAATTCAGAACATAATGAATAATTTTTGGAAAGGAAATTTCGAAAGTTGCATATGGAAAAGCAACCGATGCTATAGCAAAATAAGCAACACACAAAGAATAGCACATAGCAATGCTAAAATTCTTTACACCTACAACAAAATGAGATTTGCAACATTGACACACAGAGCTTTTCAATTGAAGAGATTGGGGCTCCGAATTTCCTGGTGATGAAACTGATGCCTGATCCTACAGGCATTTCATATAACAGGGACTTCATGTATCCCTATGGAAGATATCGAGAGGGGCGAGATCTGGGGAATGCTCTCAGTGAATGTGCACCATGCATTCACACTAGCTCCAAATTACTAAACCAATGGATCCTTTCCTAGCAATATCCTCTTTTGAAATGATTCTACTACACAATCTTCAATTAGCATGTGAACAAACCTTCTAGCAGTTCCCATTTTTGAGCACAACTTCCTGATTAAGAATCATTCATCACAGTCATGTAAAGTTTTTACACAACATTTTGGAATACCCTACATTTAAATGTACTTTTTTTTAGCATAGAAGAACAAGTACATTAACAGACATTGTGAACTTAGATGCTTCACATATTTTCAAAATTAAATGATGGTATCCAAACTTATTTGTTTACCAAGATATTATACAACATGAAATCCGTTAACTTGGCTCATGCCATATAAATAATTTGATTTACAATAAATTAGTAATTCTTTTAATTTCCTTTATATTTCTATAACTTTTAAGAATTTACACTATACCCCTCCTCCATGCAATTGTGAGCGCCAAAGTGTTAATACGTCTCACAGAAGAATTTATTGGAAAAAATTACAACCATTCAATTTACATTTTTTAAATTGTTTTAATTTTTATAGATTTTAGGAACTTTAATTTAATGCAATAGTATATATATATATATATATATATATATATATACTGTATTTCACACAGCAATTTAATATGAAAATCATACCTCAAAATTCAATTTTCGCACAGAAACTTCTGTTGCTTTCATAAAAATACATTTTTCAACCTATAAAGTAAAATTCAATTTTATAATCAAATCAGCAAATTTATAAATTATTATAGTAAATGAATATATTTGACACACAATGATTCATTTTCTATATAAGTTTACATAGACAGAGAAAAATCTACAAAAATACACAGGTAATATATAAAATACCCAATTAGATAAAAATGCACATAAAAAGATAGTTGTTATGAAACATGCCTTTTGTTTCATTACTAAGAATAAACTTTTATTCCACTTTACAACTTATTACAACAAGCTTCTATACTATGTGAAATATGATAAGGCATAAAAAAATATCAGATTATATCAGTCTATCTTTACACAAGCATTTTAAGTTTATTCTCTTCAGAAATTTTGAATTTAAGTTGAGACACATGCATGCTCTTTAATGATAAAATTACCATTCAAATAAATTCAGCCTACCTTTTGTCCAGGATCCATATCGCCAAATGAAACATTTTTCAAATATGTGACATATTTTTGAGGATTCTCTGCTTTATCTGAGAGATGAGCTAAAAGAAGGAGAATAAAGCAATAAAAATCTTTATGTTCTCAAGCAATATGTTATTTTGTCACTCCTATACTGGAAAAGACTGTAAAAAATAAATTCATCAAAAATCTTATGCCTCCCCTCCCACATTTAAGATTTTGTGAGCATTTTTTCACCATCTAAAAAAAAAGCTAAACTGCTTGATAAATTACTAAAAGTGCTTTGTTTACAAATTTTCATTCTATCATATTCAGTAGAATATATCTAACTTCTGAAAAAGATATATATAAGTCTGATCCAATTCTGTCCCACATAGAATTTAAGAAGTGATAATAACAAGACAATATCCATTTTGCTGGAATGCAGTTAAACTTGTAAGAATAACTAAGCAAGTTAATTCGCATTAAGTAGAATTAATGGGTCTTCATTGTATCCAAGAAAATAAATATATTAGTTTTAAAATCATTAACATGGATATGATTGGGAGAATGCTTTGACAAAGAATGACACTCTATTGTATGTGGCATTTAAAATCACCAACTTCTTAATAAAAAAAAAAACTAATTAAAAATAAACAAAATACTTACTACTTTCATGGACAAATTGCTCTTGCCCTTCCTTAAGGCCCACATTGAGAATGACATTGCTAATTTTACTAATTTCATCATTTGTGACTGATAAACGGAAAACATAAAATTCATTAATAAGGGCAGGTGGCTGATGTTCGATATCGATAGTGATGTGAGCATTTCTTGGCAGAACGCTAAAAAAAAATATACATAAATGTATCAGTAAAACAATCAAATATTGATCTAATTTTTAAACAGTGTCCTATTTTAAAAGAAAAAATGAAGTGTAAAATAAATTTAACATGCAGCAGTTACGAAAAAGGGTAATATGAAGTGAAGGAGACGTACACTTTTGATGCACACTTTTTAAAATTTAAATTAACAAAATCAAAAAGTCAGTTTTCCAGTTGTAAAGTAATGTTAAAAAACTGAAACTAAAATCATTTTGGTAAACTAGAAACTTTAACTGATTATTATAACTATAACATTTATTTAATCCACTTTTCAATGCATGCCAGGAAAAAGAATTGTGGATATTACATCTCTAACATCAATTACTGGAAAAGCTGTGAACATTTTTTACTAGAAAAAAATTTCTGACTTTTGGCAGAGGTTACAGAACTCCATTGCATTTTTTAATGGTCAATTAAAAAAATCATAACTTCCCATGACTTTTACAATAATAAGCAGTCCTATTCCAGATCAGGATAAAGAAAGTTAACAGAGTCATGGTTATGGTGTAGATTTCAGAAGCTTTTCTAGAAATTGTGAGAAAACATCTAAAGAGCATTTCTCGTTTAGGTGACCATAAAATAGACTAAAATACATCTGAAAATTTACACACATTCCAGCTCAATTTAAAATCATTGCTGTTCAAAAGTTAAAAACTTGAAAGGGAAAATTAAGGAACTGAAAGAACCCTTTTTTAAAAAATAAGTGCAATTATACTTATTAAAAAATTCAAGATGTGCACAAGCCTTAGATGAGTTCAATAATTTGATTAAAATCATTGTGCATTTATTAAAAACATGATTACAAATTAATATTTCTTGGCTGATTTATTGACATTGTTTGTAAATATCTGAAATGTTTCCTTTTTTTTTTTAAAGTTAGTATTTGCAGGGTATCTGCCAAAATACAGTGTTACAAAATCATGAATTTCCATGACTTTCCCTGATTATGGCCAATAATTTCCATGACTTAGAAATGCTATAGTTAAAGTATATACGAATTAAATGTCTTATGTAAATGCAAACAAAAGGTATGTGTTTGGAGATAATACAGGAATTTTGGGATAGAAAAAGTACTTATAAATGTTTACAAACTCATGTACATAGAAATAAATTATGGAAATTAATAATTTCCATATCTAATCTAAGCTTAATCATATAGCAGTTTTGTAAATGCAACAAAATTTTTTCTAATTCAATTTGAATTCATTAACTTTTAGCCAAATGATAAGAAAGTAAAATTAGCAGTAAATAATGTAAGTGATGATTTTTCAAAAATATTTAATGTATCACAATAATGATTATTTACATTTCTGTATTAATCTCAAAAATTAATGTCTTAAAATAAAGTTCTTATATTTAAACTTAATTTGAATCTTCACAGTAAGAATTTTCTCTTTTCCTCCAAAATTTGAATTTTTTCTTCAAATTCAGTTTTTTCCTTCTCTTTTTCCAATCGGATTTTCTTTTTCTGATTATACAAAGGCTGCAATTCATTTTCTAATTTTCTCTTTTCATGTGTCTTTGATGTTTTTATTTATCTAAATATTCTTTCTTCCTCACTAAATGCGCTTCACAACACGAACAGCTAACAACATTCTTTTAGTAATAGAGACATTTTCAACCCCCCCCAAGAGATTTAATTCCATCGTATGTTCGTCTTTGATTAATCAAACTTTGCTTTTTCAAGTTTTCAACTAGCATTGTTTTATTGACAGAGAAGCCCCTTTCCACTGAAGCATTTGCATGGGAGAATATTAAGCATAATTTTACAACCTGTCTCTTTCAAATACTTTTTAGCTCCAAAGCCAATATCTATGTTCTTAGCTTCTAAGAGACTATCTTTAGAGTTGAGGTCAAGTTTCAACAATGCTGAGCCCTCCACAACTTTTTCAGGCTTAACAAATTTTTTTATGATGCCTCCTAACAGCTGAGACAATTCTGCATACAAGTAGGGCACACACACTTTTTCACTTTGAAAATTTGTCAAAAAAGTTTCACAATGTAGCAACAATGATCTAAGGAAAGCAAGTTTGCATTTTATGAAAGGATCTTACATAGACATTTTCGAAGAGGCCTTAAGTTTGCTATCAGTATGTTTTAATTGTCATAGATACTTCGTGACTGGCTCAACTATTTCAATGGCTCTTGCTATGCAATCACCGTTTTCTAGCCGTCGAACAGCACAAAATTTTTTCGGAAAAATAGAATAACCTGTAATTCTAGTAAAATCTGCTCTTCTAGCTGGAGAATCCTTAAATAAATAATATAAATTTCTTAAACTTATTATTAGGCGATTAAGCCTAGGCTATTAAAGCCTAGTGAATCCATGGCATCCTATAGTTTTTCATGACTTTTACTCAATTTTTTCTGAAAATCATGACTTTTCATGACAAAATTAAACTATTAGCCAAATTCATGACTTTTCATGGCTTTACTTAACTTTCCAGGTGCGCGGAAACCATGTATTTGAATCTTTTTTTTTAACCAATATACTTCTTGTAGAAAATTTACTTTTGAGGGTTAAAAATTAAATATGTATCAGGACATTTCCCCACTCCCAAACCCATTTTTGACAAGAAAAAATTTTGCCTACCAATTTCTATCAGAAAATTTTTATGAAATATAGATTGCAAAACAAATCGAGTAACAAAGAAACGACTTGATTTAGTTATGTAATTAAGAAACAACTGACAAGTTATAGATTCAGGGTTCTTTATTGCAAACGGTATCAAAATGCCCAAAATTTGCAATGTAAAACTGAGCTAATTTCTGATCCATTTTCACAACATACTTTCCATAATGCAATAATTAATTTTGGAAAAATCTAGCATTAGATATAATACAGTTTTTTCTTCTTTTGGAAACAGCTGCATCTCAAAAATCTGTATTTTGCAGTTGGTTCCCATTACATAATTGAGTCCAATTAAAGATAAGCAACAAGAAATTCAATTAAAAACTGTTATTTAATAAATTAACCTGAAATATTTTATAACAATATAATTTTTTTAATTATGTTTGATTTCAAATGCTCAGTAATCTTTTTTTTTTAAATGAGCTTTCACAGTATTGGTATTTTCTCTATAGCCCACAGTTAAACAAATCATGGTAAACATGCCAGAATTTTTTTTTCTCTGTAGTAAATGAAAAATCTATAAACCAAAATATTCAATGGACTTACTTTGTATGAGAAAGGGGAATGATACTTTGGAAAGTGGGATCATCACTGAAGGATCCAGCCTTGATTGTGGTTGCACTGGGAGTGACCAAAGAGAATGTCTCAGGCGGAGTTGTCCAGTGCAAAACAGCACATAAGTAATCCTCAGAACCCATCTGGAGTGCAATGGATGTTATCTAAATGGGAAGAAATACATACCTTTTAAATATAACTTTTATAATCAGACTATAAATAGTATTTCAATAAATAAATAATACAACATGTTTATTTTTCTCCTATTTTATTCCTGAGGATAGATTTGAGGATTTCGATTTTTTTTTTTTTTTTTCCCCTCCCTAACTCCGAATTCCTGAATTTATGAAAGTCACCTCATTACCTTCTTAAATTTTGTCTCAGAACAAATATATAATTCAGGGATAATATAAATTTAAAACTTTTAGAATACATGACTTGAATTAAGAGGTATAACTTTTTTTATATTTTTATATTATATTCACATAAATTTGTAGCTTATTTTTATCAAATAAACATATATATGTTATGGTCAATTTAGGTAATCGGTTATTATATATAATCACCATGATAATTATTACATAATAACCAATTTACCACATTGACCATAACATATATATGAAATCGTAAGGTCAGAAAATTCTTCTCAAGGCCTTATCAATAAAATTTTTAATGATAATTTATTGAATAGCTAGACAGCATATCAAAATTCTTCATATTCCATAAATCAACTTCCCATTTGCAAATTCTCATCTTCAACACCTGTTTAATTCATACTTTCAGATTCCAATATAATTCTTGAAAGATTTAAGTGAAAACCCAATGCCTACATCAAAATGTCAAGCTGGTCATTTTGAGCTCTCAATTATTAGCAAAGGCAAGTTTAAAGGCAAAAATTCTCAGACCATTACACCTCTTTAAAGCAAGTTAAATTTAGAAATTTTTTAATGTTGAGAAACCAAAGTGGTAAATTACTAAGAAACGATGAAATGAACATAAATGAATTTTTCACATTTATATATTTCTTCACTAGTGAAACTGTTCAAAAATACAGTACTCTCAGTTACCTGGCATAAATGGGGACTGCTGATAATGGATAAGTGAAAAGATCCCATAATAGAAAAAGAGATAACAATTTTTTTCCCAAAAAAATACACAGCATTATGTTTTAAACTTAACATCTGTCAGGATGCATTGGGACATGGAGCAGCGTTCTGTCAAGATGCATTGCATTTCAAGACAAAGAGAAAAGTTATGTAAATAATAAATTCTAGGCTGTCTTGATAATAATAAAAAAAGTAAAACAGTATTAAAATGACTCTTTAGGGGCAAAACTGGTTTTTTTTTTTGTTGTTTTTCTTTTCTAAACTTTTATAATAAATGCTTCCCAGCAGATTGATGTTATCTCTCAGCTGTAACTTGCCATAAAATGAAAACGATCACTTTACTCACCTCCTAATGCACTCAAGTTTTGCAAAATTATGTAATTTTAATGACAATAGATAATTGTATTTTCGCAGAAAATTATCAGTTAATCAATTAATTTAATTAAATTTTGATTCCATACACTAGGATGTGAATTTGATCCCTTAAAATTTATAATAATGAATTAAAAATTAAAGACTAAAAAGCAAAAAATAATTAAAATTATTTTTTTTCTTTTTGGCACACTAATAAAAGCATATTTTTAAAAACATGTTTTTGCTAAATTTATTAGAAGCTGAATTAGATTATGCAAAGTTGTATTAAGGAAAACTATCATACAATAGATATTTAACATACCATCTACTAAAACAAAAAAAATCAACAGACATTATACAGAAAACAAAATGCAGAAAAACTGCAAGATAGTTTACTTATTTCATTTAGCCACTGATCCCTGTTAATCATCAGTAAATCTTTCACTCTTAAACTTTTCTTTTAGCGTTCTTCCAGAATTTTGTTTATGCATTCTGGCAAATGTTCTTTGAATGTATTCTCGTAAGTATTGTGCTTAATATTCCTGCTTATATGCTGACTAAATATATGGTTGTATTAGTAAACCTGGCATAAATATGGAGGATTTACACAACACAGCCACTACTGAAAATTATTAAAATACTATATGCATTCTATATCACCAATCAGAGAATATAAAACAGTTGACTTTCAGGAGGAAGTTTTAATTTTTAGAACTTTAATAATACAATACCTGTATGACTTTTCCAATGTCATTTAAATCTGGAATGAAGTTAAAAGTGAAGGTATGAGTATTTCGAGGAACCAGATAAAGTTTATGCATGTTCTTCTCCTCAGAATGATTGTTCTTGTCATGAGTCAGAGGCACTTCGCAAAAGCTGTTGTATTTCTGGTGGAAACAAAGAAAATACACAATAAATATATCATCCAAAAAATCAGATATACATATGTAATAAATTAAGATTTTTCTGCATTTTTAAAATTAATTCTTTTTCTCACTACTTAAATTCAAATATAAAAATGCTTTAATTTCTGAGCCATGTGGATTGTCCCCCCTCCCCATTTTCCCCCCAAAATTTAACCACCATAACTTTAACTATCTGATATCGATTTGGCTGTGTGAACAGTATCGGTAGTCCTCATAGAAGTCCAGAATCAGCAATTTTTTGTTAGTTTCAGTTTTCAAATGAGGGGAATACCCTTCTTGATTACCTACAAAGTTCAGATGTGTTGCCATTTGCTTTTTTTTTTTTTGTCTTTAACATCTGCATAGAAAGCATGTCATGTTGGCTTCTGCTTGTGGTTCCATTGTATAACTTCACAATAATCATAAAGATGAAACTTCTAGCTTAACAGCAAAGAACTACAATAAAGGATCAGATTGAAGAGAAAATTTTTATCCTTCATTTCCCATAAATTTTACATATATATTCCATGAATAACCAAAATTGTTTGTAAAAGAATTTTAAATTATTGTCATAGAAATAGTGTGTGAAACATGAGTATAAATCATGGAACTATACCATAGTTGAACAAATACAAGACCAATCAAGTTAAATCCCAAATCATGATTAACAAATTTTCTAAAAATCATTTCCACGACTAAAGTAATTAATTTGTCTGAGTTTAATGCCAAATGCTAAAAATGAAATGTCAGTGACAAAAAGCAAGTAAAAGTTTTGAAAAATAGCATTTTATAACTTAAAATGTGAAAGATAAAAATATTAAACCTAAAACACTTCTATTAAAAGATAAAAAAAATACTAATTATAATTATGACTCTCAAAAATCACTAACAGTCTTACTTCATTGTTAAATAGCACATTCAATTTAGAAAATGAAATTGGTTGAGGACAATTCATTCTGCAAATAGAAAATAAGGATATTACCATATGTCAGTTCATTATTAAAATAAAATGTAATTCACAAAGAAACCTACTACTTAATATACATAGTCCAAAAAATTACTAAATAATTGTGAATAAATAATTGTTTTAATGCAATAATTTTCAATAATAACTCATAACACAAAAGATGCTAAGACATTTTTTTCACTTAATTGCAATAAATGTACACTAACAATAAAAATCCTATAGGTATGGGCAAAAAAGAGTTTTTTAACATTAACTAGAAAAAAATTAAAATGTGATAAGAAAGCAAGTGCATAAAGACTGAAAAAAAGGTTAAAAATACAGATGAGAAAACTGCATTCAAGAAATTTATTTTTAGATGTTCATTTTAAAAATAATGAGTGTTTTCCAAATCAAAATGCAATCAATGTAAAACATAAATCTATCAAACAGCATTTCATCCATTTTTTTGCTTTATTATCTATTCTGCAAATAAAGACAAGCAGATGTTAAAAATTTAAATACAATGAATCATTTTCAAAACTAAATATAAGATATTTAAATTTAAGCATATAGCAAAGATCCTTCCCTCCCTTTCGATAAGCATGGGCAATTATACGTTTCCTCTTATGAAACTTGTTTTAACTGTATGACTAATTAAGCAGAGATTGAATCCTCTTTAGTGTCACGAATGCAAGCATTTACAATTGTGATAACTTAAACATGTTTGTAAGTGGAATTGAGGTTTTAACTAAAAATCTTTCCCATTGTTACCAAGTCACTGAACATCAAAATTCCTTGGAGAAGGAAAAAACTTTTAATTAAGCACTTTAAAGACAAGATAAGTTACTTCCAATCCATTCAAACTTCATGTGACTCACTAGAAAATCTGTTAACCAGCATAGCTGTAGAGCAAACAAATATAATATACAAACATCCATCTTCATGCGACAGATAGCTTTGTTTCCTAAGTTAACTACCAGATTTTAAAAATCGTATTAGGAATTCTACATTTTGAATAAATCATCATTGGTAAGTTGAAATCTTAATTTTAAATTGAAAAATTCAATGTAAAACTAAAATTTCAATGTATAATAAAAACTTTTACCTTAAATAGACAGTAACGGTAATCCTTTGATCAGCCATGTAATTTTCCGATACAAAACCAGCTTTGCACTCAACTAGAAATAAATAACACGCTTTCAGTAAAGTGAAGCATACACACAGAAACAAAAAAACATCTAATAAAATGAATTAAATTCTTAAGAAATTAAGATTGAACAAGTATGAATAATTTCAAAGAATCCACCAAATGAACTTTATCAAGACGTCACACATTTGCGTGGATTCAAAATAAAAAAAACAACTGGAATACTTTTCTGTATGAGATTCAGACATTAGTCAAGAAAAATTACCAAAAGGAATTTTCCTAGTATCTCATGTGGCCCCGAAGCATCCCAATATTGAGATACTACGAAAATTCCTTTTGGTAATTTTTCTTGACTAATGTCTGAATCTCATACAGAAAAGTATTCCAGTTGTTTTTTTTATTTTGAATCCACGCAAATGTGTGATGCCTTGATAAAGTTCACCTGGTGGATTCTTTGAAATTACTCATACTTGTTCAATCTTAATTTCTTAAGAATTTCAGTCATGTTATTATATTTTTTTGTATTTTCATTGTTATCTTGGTTGCTTGCAGAATTGGCTTGTTCCAGATGCTTTGTATATTTTCTTATTTTATTTTTCTTTCTATTGAATCGTGTTTTTATGCTTAATGTCACTGCTTTATCTGTTTATTTAAAAAGAAACATGTTTATAAAATTAATTACATTTTTCACCAGAAAATTACACAACATTCACATGTAGCTTAAGCAAAGCAACCAAATATATAATAGAAATTAAAAACTATTTTAATAGACATTTTAAATATATAAAACTACTAAGCTATAAAAAAACTTTTAAGACAAAAAAACCTACTAATCTGAACTGTCCAAAATGCTAATCTAGGGCCAATTTTATTTTTTAAAAAAACAAGAATAAAGAAGTGTGTGGAAATATCTTATAGTTATTAATATGGTTTTTGCATATTTCACAGAATTAATATTTTTAATATCAGGTTATAGGTTAAGTAAAACAAATCGCAGTCACTATCTAATCTAAGTAATGAATTTATTGTTTTACTTTTATAACACTAATGATATTAAGCTATTTTAAACACCAACTTTTGAAGAATAATTTTAAAGATATCAAATCACCATTTTTTTCTGTTACATTTAATAAATACACAAGCTTGATCTTATATCTATTCCTACACACTTTTAAAAGAAATTGTACTCATAATTTTTAGTTTTGTTAAGATTAAATTATATCAAAATATAAAAAGCTAAATGAACACTCAAGATTGCTTTACGAATTTTTGATAAATCTCAAACAAAATGCTTTCTTTTTGTTCTTTTACCCTAAAAGAATTTAAATAAACAGTACACTTTTGACTATTCAGCCTAGTTAAAAAGAAAATCCATAATAAAATAAGGAATAATTTACTTTGCCAAAGCACTGGACTTTTTCAAACTAAAATCTGCCCGTTTTGATTCTCTCATTTTAAGTTACATTTTCACATTACTTTGACAATTTATCAACAAACAGTAAAATAAGTTTAAATAATTTTTAAAAGAAATAAGTCTACATTTTACAATAATGTTTTATTTATTTTAAAAGCATATATATCCACACTGTGCAATGTACATATTTTATACTTCCTGCAATTAAGTTAGATACAATGAAATTCATCTTAAAATATACATAATATTTTTATTCTTAGACTTAGCATTTATAAAGTCCTGGTCTGTGTTAAAAGGTTAGAAAACATGAATAAGAGCATGTTTTGGTATAAAATGGGTGTTTTTAATGGTATGGATGAGGTAGGAAGTGAGTACAAGGATGACTGTGACACCATTTCAAAAATCTGGGACACTTGCATGGTGTAAAAATTTGACACAATTTCAAACAATTCAGAATGTTAATGTGATACACATTACATACATGCATACATATTTTTAAAAAGCAAATGGATTTTTATGAATTAGCTCAAACAAGAAGGTTGACTTCTCCCTTGAACTCAATACAATCTATAAGTACCAAATTTTTACAATATTTTAAAGATATAATTGTTTTAAAATACAATTTGTGAAAGGCAAAGAATCTGAAAAAATAGGAAATTCTAGATTTAAGAAAGTAAAATGAACAGGATAATTGTTTATTCAGGAATCTAACTTAGAGCAATGAGTCCTTTGCAAAGCCATACATGCTAAACCAATCTGACCCAAAGTCAACTTTTGGCTTCAAACATTTAATCACCCTGCCAAGACACCAACAATAATAAATACAGAACACAATCACCCCCATTAACATTTATAGAACTCTGATCTGCCTGTTTTTTTTTTGTTGTTGTTGTTATTTGCTGGACTTTCACCATATTAGATCAGCTGGTTGGAAATCAACTGCATCTACATTTCTACTAATAATAAAGGCGAATGTGTGTGTTGGTCCTCAACAGGGCAAATCTCTAGACCTAAAGCTATGAAATTTGGCACGAATATTCTTTGGAGAGTGGGAATGTGCACCTCAGAGTCGTATTTTTAAATTTTTAATTAGAATTTTAATTAATTAAAAATAAGCGAAGTTTGGGCATTTTTCCTTAATAATTTCCCAAAATATTACAGCAACAAAACCACTTTTACGCCATCTGAAAGTGTAAAAAATTACCTTTTCAATTATATCAATTAAGTTGCCATACAATTTTTTTTTCTAATTTTAATAACCTTTAAAAAATATTTTTTGGCCTAATTTACAACGATACTTTTCATTGTTGAGACACATTTCAAACCGTTTTCATTGTTTAAACAAATATTTAATTGCATGTTTCTCTACCATTGTTGAAAGCTAAGAAAATATCTTACTGGATTTTACTTTCTTCTTTTATTTGATCAATTTTTCTGTGAAAACTGTAAAGGAAGTCCTCAAGTAGTTAGTATATATCGAAATAATCCAGTAAACTGAAAGATTATCATTGCTATGCTTTAATTCTTTCTATCAGCGTGTTTTAAGCCAACTAGCATGCTTCTGGATGTAAAATGTGCCATGCCAATGTAATGTGGAAATCAACTGCACATTTTACGCTAATCTAGACAAGTGACAGAAAAAGAGTGCAAGGCTATGAAATGAACACGGGTTAAAAGTCTATAGCAATTTGAAGTTTAAAACTTCTTAAGGGTGCCATGAATATAAAATTATTTATAAGTAATTCAGTTGAAATTTTATTTCTGGTGATCAAGCTGGTCGCCAAAGGCAGCTGGTACGTAAATATGAGAATGGTACACATGCTTACTGAATGGTACAATAGAAGTCATCTGGATGGTGAAAATAAGAGGTTCTTTATGATTCTGGATAGCTTCCTGCCACAGCTTATCAGCTTCCTTATTATCTTGTTCTGAAATGCCTGGCATAGCAAACAGTGGTTTTCCCTACAAGAAAAGACAATAGAAAGTGTTGAGAAATTAATGAAAATATGTTTAATTCCATTTTTAAAAAATTATTGATGGAAAGGGGGGGGGGAATTGCAAAAAATAATCAGCTTTTTTAACTATAGATTCATGAGCAACATTTCAATAATTATTTTTTTAAATGTCAATATTTTTATCTACCTAAAATATTTCAATATAAGGCTCAAAGTAGCTAATTGTTGGTATCGCAATATATCAAATGAAACTCTGATATATTTAACTAATTTAAAATACATCAGAAATAAATAAAAGGATACATTTAAATTCTTTGGCAATTTATGCATCCAGTTCTATTTTTACAAACAGTATCAAAAATGTAAGCAACAAGTGAAAATTTCAGTAAAACTTCAGGCCATATGTTCCTTAACTTTTCTAGAAAGTATTAAATTTGTGTTCAGAATACAAGTTTAATTCAAACTGTACAGCTAAAAGTATTAATCCAAGTCTTGTCCCCTTTTTTTTCAGATTAATTAGTTATTAAAAAGTTTTTATCATCTACAACAATTCAGTATATACATAACTCATTTAACTTTAACTATTTGTGCAGGGAGGAAAAAAAAGCAAAATTTAACAAATCACACAGTGATGTTTTATTTTTACCAATTTTTAAATAATTCGGCTATATTTTCAATAAATTAAGAAAGAATAACTTAGTCGGGGGAATAAATTTTCACGTTATACTAGAAAATGGTTAAGAAAATTTTAAAAAAAGGCTAATTTCAAATTCAGAAAGCTAAAATTTATAAAATTTCATAAACAAAATCTGTAGTCTAAAAATTATAAAACGTAATTCAAATTCATTCATGTATATCCAGATCTACATTATCAAAGGCACTGTGGAGATGGGGGGAATAACAGTTTGCACATGCAGAATCTTATAGTAATCATAAAATACTATAATGAAAATGCAATGCATAAAATACAAAAAAAAATTCAGGGATGGGGGGGGAACAGAATTTTAAGTAAACACCTGGATTATGTATTTCTGAAAAAAGAAATCACAAAATGAGCCTAACCAGTAAACATAAGAGTCTAAATTCAAATGACAACTGAAAATTAAAACTCACTGCAATTAATCATTTGGTATTACGATAAATTTCTAAGGACATAATATTTTTATATTCAGAACACTGAAGTGTATTTCTTTAAAAATTACAAATATAAGAGCAATGCACATTTAGATTCTGATCAACAATCAGAAAAGCAAAACTCAATGTTTCCATTTCATTCACAATTTCAAAAGTTAAAGCAAGAATTTGACTAGTGTAAGTACCAACATTTGGCTATATATTTTAATCAATTCTAATAAAAAATCAATGATGCTCATAATATTTTACTTCGAATGAAAACATATATAAAAAAATATTCAGTTTCCTGCCGTTATAATTTTTTTTTTCATAAAATTCAGTATAATACTGAGTATAGAATTTTCAATCACATATGCTAGTAAACAGAAACATAAGATTTTAATTTAATTAAAAATATTATAATTTTATAAGTTAATTGTAAAATTTTTATTAACCTGGATATTAATTTTTCTCAGGGTTGTTTTTTTATTTTTAACAAACCCTGAGAGTTTGGCAAAATAAACATACTTCAGAAAAAAGTGGGAAAAATTAAAATAGTACAAGGATTTTGACTTTTGAACTTATCTTACCTGTAAAACATTATTTATATTATTCTGTAAAATGGATTTTTCATCAGTGCTACACAAGATCCCTGGATTATAAAGTCAAGGAAAACAAGTACGAGTGACAGAAATCAACAAAAATTATTTGATCAACACTATCTGATAAAAAAAGAAAAAAAAGTTAAACATGCAATTGATATTTTACTTGATGTTCTCTGCATCAGCAAAATGCTAATAATACTAAAAAGTTTTGTAAATACCTATTTGACTTTATACTTAAATGCTGTTTTAATTCTTAAATAGCTCTTTATTCATAATTAACTTTTAACATAGTTAATGCAAATTCTTCTACTTTTATGGTGAATGCCTTGAAAAATTAGTCTTTAAATTTTCATGAATATTAAAGCAGAAATTTGTGAACAGTCAATAATAGCTTGGAAGTAGGTAGTTTCAACTTAGAGAGTGAAATAACTAGTAGCTGATAACTACTCCCTCATTGACATAATTACTTCATGAAATTAAAAATACTTAATTAATTGGTAACTTCTATAATAAAAAAAACTACATAAATTTTATATTACTATTCCATTAAAACAACCAAAATATTATGAATAGTTTGGATTTCTAACAGTTTAACACAGAAATAAAGGATACAATTACTAATCATTTCAATTCCAAGTGAAATATAATCCTGGATGTTCGCAGACAAATAAGCAGAACGCAAAGCTGTAGTCAATATGCTTGAGACGATGGGTCTCCATTTTTCAACTCTATAATCCCAGAGAACATGTTTCAATAGCCTGGAAACAAGGAAAAAGATATCAAACAATTTTATTTTTTTATGTGCATCAAAAATAAATATGAAATATCAAAGCTACATGTATTTCTCACAAATAAATATTTATATCCAAAGTAAGTATTAGCAAGTTCTGAGTCTTAAGAATTCTGAAAATCATAAAACTTTTTAAAGAATATTTCATACATTTGCATTTATTTTAAAAGTATCATTTTAAAAGAACGGGGGAAAAATCCCAAAAATAGTATTTTGCATATTTTGCCATTCTTGTAATAAATAACTACAATTTTCATTCAATTAATTCCCTTGGCAGGAACATCTGAATTAAAACACATATATATGCAGATCACAAATTAAAAATGCATGTAATGTAATAAATGACAGATTAAATACTAAATATCTAACACTTTTGAATGAAGTCTTAAAACTAGATTTCAAAAATTGAGAATATTTTAGAGATTCTTTGGAATATACATACGTCAAAGCTTGTTTGTAATCTTTGTAACAATAATATTCTTCTCCCATTTCCACGGCTAAAACAAATAATAAAATTTAAAGAAAGAAAGCATGAAAATTATAAAATTTTTCTATAAAGCAATCAATACAGAAGAAACTTAGCTAATATTTTGGTATGGTATTTATTGAAGATTTGTAAGCATACATTTTTTAAGGATTTTAGAAATTCAGATATTACAGAGAACTGCTTAAAAATTAATATACAACAGCATCATTACATGTTTGTATTCTTAATTAACAATCAGAACAAAACAGAAAAATTTAAATACATTCACAAATTCAAGAGTTAAAGCAAGTACTTGATTAATGCAATTAGAAACATTTGCCAATATATTTTAATAAATTCTAATACAAATAACAGAAGTAAACACAATAAAACATATTACTATCTACTTAGCACGAAAAACATATTACTATCTACTTAGCATGAAAAACATATTTTTCGCCACATTGCATGGTGGAATTGGGCTTTGAACCTGCTACCCTCTAGTCTCAAAGCAGAGACTGTGCAACTGGACCACCACAGCAGTTAGAACTCCTGTATGGCCCCGTTTTCTGCACTCGGCAACAGATGGCGCTGCTCTTGTTTGTGAATATTATTCTTTTCATTACAGTCATTTCAGTCCACGAAGTTTGTGAGTGATGTGTGCTTTTTTTTGTTGTTGTTGTTGTTGCTGTGTGTTGTGTGTAAGATATTTTGAGTAATGAGCTATGTGTAGAGTTAGTATAGTGCTGAAACAACAGCCTTCATAAAATTTCATATATTACAGAATATAAAAAAAGATTTTTAAAAAAAGGGGGTGTAAAGATGGACACTTTAAAATAGTTTTCTAACCCAATCAAAGCATACTGGAGAAACTTACTCAGTTGTCGTTTCATTCTAGGGCACTTATACTTCTTGAATTGAGCAACAGCACTGCTCAGTAAAGGAATAATAATCATCTGTAAGTAGTTGCAAATTTTATTATATCAAGGAAAAAAAACCTGATGTTTAAATTTGAACGACTCTTAAAGGAAGATATTTGGTTACAAAAAAGTAAAATACAGAAGAAACATAAGAAGTAAACAATAGCGATAACAATATATCTTTTGCACGCCAAAACAGCAGCATCCAATAACTGTCTAATACAAAGCTTAATTTTTTAAATATTTTTTTAATATCTTTTGTTAAATTATTTCACTTGTACTTCTTAAAGGAAGACATATTTCTAACCAAATGATTCATATTTACTTACTGAATGGTCTACATCATGGTACTCTTTATATTTTAAAGCCATGATACCTTTCAGCTCTTTCTGAGGATCAGGTGGCTCCAAACCTATAAACAAATGATAAAGCAAGAAAATTTACAAAAGGACAGCAAAATACAGAAAGGAGTTTCAATTACTTAAGGTATGTATTTTAAGAAGTAAAAAGGTACAGCTTATCCAAGCAACATTGAAGAAAGGAAGGGGTTGCAAAATACAGTGGGACCAGTTTTGACTGATAACTGTTTCAGTAAATTTAAAAGTTTTACCCTTGAAAATTAACAAAGCAATTAAAAAAATAAAGAGTTTGACAGCATTCGTCTATAAAATTATTCAGATCCCTTTTGAAACTAAGAAAACATGGCAAACTTTTAAGACAGCTTAATTTCACAGACTATAGGTTCTCTAAAACATTTCATTTTTATGGAAAAAGAACACACCAAAGTTTGTAAGCATTTATAATATTGTTAAAGTTTTATTTTATAAAAATGCAGCAGGGTTGCGGCGATTTAAATCAGTTGATTAAAATCACTGATTTAAATCGCGATTTAAATCAACTGATTTTTTAAAAAAAAATCACTGATTTAAATCACTCTATTTTAAATATCAAGTTAATCTGCTTTAATGAAATAAAATTGTTCATGTTTCTTTAAATAGTGATTTTAAAATATTTTTAAATGTATATTTAAAGAAAGAATATATAAATCATAAAAAAAAAATTCATTGAATTGATTTAACTAGAGTACTTTCCATTTCTTTATTTTTGAGAACACAAGCAAATAAGATTTTAAATAAAACTCTAATGAGCAACACAATAAAATGCAAAGTATGAGATGCTCCTTTTTTATAAAATAAATATTGTGAAAGGATCATGTTTGCAAAGAAAGAACATAGTACAATGCATTGAGTTTCGTTTTAATATTAGAGAAAACTAAATAGTGTTGGAGAAAACAAGGTTTTTATATTGCAATAATGTTCAAATACACGATAATTAAGTAATACATACAAATGTTCCAAAAGAAATACAAACATCTACATAGTACAATTTAAACTATGATCTATAATTATAAAAGGCAATGTTTGTGTGTGTGAAGTCCAGACAAATCTATCACACTTATAGTCATGAAATTTGGCACACAGCTGATGGTGACCCAATGCACCTCAAAGCCTTAAAAATTTAATCTAGAAAAATTTTTAATTAATGTTTTGTGTTGTTTTGGGTGATTTTTTGCTCTAATTTCTCAACAGCATGTTTTTGGATACTTGTACGAAAAAAATAGATACACCATCGGAAAGGGAAAATGATTTCTGTTCTAATGAAGTTTGTTTCTTACGTCTTACGTAATTTACTGAATTTTGAGAAATTTTTGAAAAATAGTCACTTTTATGTTTCTTTTCCGTTTGGATTTCTTAAAATTCTTGCTTAAATAAATATTAAACTTTATTTATTATAAATAACAAGTGCATAGAATGGTTGATGTGTAAATTATATTTAAAAAACACATTTTTGGGTTCAGGTTAGAAAAAGTTATTTCAGAAAATTTCAGTGACTTGTCACCTAGTTACTGGTTTCTTTAATTTTTATGCTTAGTAAGAAGTCTATTCTCAAGGTCAAGGTGAAATAAACCCTAATCCAAATACTTGAAAGGGGAGAGGAGAAGAGTATATGCTATTTAGTTCTTGCAAGATTGTAACATTTTTAAGACATCCTTAGTCATTGTCCAATAAAGGCTAGAGAAGGATAATTCTTATTTTTGAAAAGAGGGGAACAGGATTTTCAGTCCTTTGGTGCAATTCATGTAAAAGAGAGCCTGCTTCTCACTTGTGCAAAATTTGCTTGATCAGAAGAGCTATATCTAAAAATTTTATTTATTCTAACATATAATAATATATCTATAGTCAAGAAATGTAATTTTTATTATATTTTTCCTTAATAAAATTGTTCTTAGATTTTAAAAGTATATTATTCTTTATATTTAGTTCACAAATATTTTTTAAATAGTTGTTACATGTTTGAAATAAATTTTTAAAATTTTTTTAAAAAGAAAGTAGAGCTTAATGACTGGTATCAGGGTTGCGGTGATTTAAATCAGTTGATTAAAATCACTGATTTAAATCGCGATTTAAATCAACTGTTTTAAAAAAAAATCACTGATTTAAATCACCTCTATTTTAAATATCAAGTTAATCTGCTTTAATGAAATAAATTGTTCTATGTTTCTTTAAATAGTGATTTTAAAATATTTTAAATGTATATTTAAAGAAAGAATATATAAATCATAAAAAAAAAAAATTCATTGAATTGATTTAAGCTAGAGTACTTTCCATTTCTTTTATTTTGAGAACACAAGCAAATGATTTTAAATAAACTCTAATGAGCAACACAATAAATGAGTATGAGATGCTCCTTTTTATAAAATAAATATTGTGAAAGGATCATAGTCGGTAAAGAAAGAACATAGTACAATGCATTGAGTTTCGCTTAATATTAGAGAAACTAAATAGTGTTGGAGGAAAACAACGTTTTATATTGCAATAATGTTCAAATAACGATAATTATAATACATCAAATGTTCCAAAGAAATACAAACATCTACATAGTACAATTAAACATGATCTATAATTATAAAAGGAATTTGTGTGTGTGTGAAGTCCAGACAACCCATCACACTTAGTCATCATGAATTGCACACAGCTGATGGTGACCCAATGTGCACCTCAAAAGCCTAAAATTAATCTAGAAAATTTTTAATTAATGTTTGTGTTGTTTTGGGTGATTTTGCTCTAATTTCTCAACAGCATGTTTTTGGATACTTGTAATGAAAAAAATAATATACAACGAATGGAAAGGAAAATGATTTCTGTTCTAATGAAGTTTGTTTCTACGCCTGACGATTTACTGAATTTTGAGAAATTTTAGAAATAGTCACTTTATGTTTCTTTTCCGCTTGATTTTAAAATTTTGCTTAAATAAATATTAAAACTATTTATTATAAATAATCAAGTGCATAGAATGGTTGATGTAAATTATATTTAAAAACACATTTTTGGGTTCATATTAGAAAAAAGTTTTAGAAAATTTTCAGTGACTGTCTACCTAGTTACTGGTTTCTTTAATTTTTATGCTTAGCAATACGTAACTGAACGAATAACAG